>JASCZI010030480.1:44031-57332 GCA_036250425.1 Stylosanthes scabra | reverse complement strand
TAATTTGTCATTAGGCTCTGTAATTTAAGTTTACGGGTGCTGAAATTTAATTTAGTATTACCGTTAAATTTCCCTTATTTATGTTTTTGTTATTTTGCTTTTAATGATTTTGCACTTGTTATTTATTTTTTTCTATGGTTATCTTCATATAGAGGGAGAGAGTATTACTTCCCAGGAGATGTTCATTCCTGATGCCAGCTCCTGATGTGCTACTGCCGTTCTTGGAGGAGGCCGGGTTTGGGCATGCGATCCAGCTGCGGGATTTTGTCTTTGACGCTCCGCTCCTTTCTGCATTTGTGGAGCGCTGGCGTCCAGAGACTCATACCTTTCATATGTCGTGGGGTGAGTGCACCATCACCCTATAGGATGTTGCGTACCACCTGGGTCTCCGTACTGATGGGGATCCCATAGGAGGTTGCCTGCGGGATTTTGGTACCCATCATGAGCAGCAGCCATGGGATATGGTTGAGCAGTTCCTCGGCGCTAGACCACCTGTGCAAGAGAATGCGCAGAAGGAGTCCTTCTCTCTTCGGTTGGTGTGGCTACGCGACCGACTGCAGCACATGCCCGCAGATGTAGATGAGGTTACACTGCGTCAGTATGCCCGGTGTTATACCATTCTGTTCATCGGAGGATATCTGATGTCCGACAAGTCGGGTAACATGGTGCATATACGGTGGCTCCCATTGCTGAGGGACCTAGCTGGATGCCGTCGTTTATCATGGGGCAGCGCGGTCCTAGCTTGGACGTATAGGTCGCTGTGCAATGCAGCCGCTCAGGGGACCACAGACATAGCCGGGTGTGTCCCGCTTCCCCTCCTTACAATTGAACTTGCTCATGAAGTTACTTGCCAGATGCCTTACGCAAATTGCATGGTACGCACTTGGAGGATGTCATCCGCTGCCCGCTGCATCGAGCGCGGCCCGGATCGCAGGCGACCGATTGGAGATAACAAGAACACCCTCCTTCTTGATCACATGTTGTCGCGGATTTCTAAGGATGAAAGACCACGACTCGATAGATTCAGACTCCACAAGGGCAAATGCGGCAGGAAATATGTTGCTGTTTCCATCCTGCACAACGGCCATCAGAAGCACTCCACCATATTGCCCATACAAGTGGGTTCCATCCACAGACACAAACGGCTTGCAATGTTTGACGTCCTCAATGCAAGATGGAAAGCTCCAAAAAACCTTGTCGAACTGGCAACTCTCTTGGTCCAGCCTGTCCCCTTCGTGATAAGGACCGACCTGCAAATCGACCGGTGTGCCATCCCAAAAATACTGCAATGCAGACAGTAGCCTCGGCAGAATGACAAATGATTCTTCCCAATCACCATATAACTTAGCGATTGCCTTCTGCTTAGCCAACCAAACCTTCCTATAGGACGGCATCAAAGAGTAACTCTGTTGAAGGGCAGATTGCAACACCGGAATGCGCAGGAAGGATTGGCCTTTATTATCGGTAAGATGAAGCTGCAGATCAGTTTGCCGTCTAACTGAGCGTGATCGGAGGACATTGACGGTGCCAGACAATCGTGCGGTCCACCAAACCTCCGCACCTCCCTGTTTGTGAACAATATCCACCATGTCAACTAACTAACATTAAAATAACACGTACATAGCGGAATATGGAAAAACACTAAATACGTACCAATATTCAAGATTCGTTCGCAGGGCCACACGTAGCGACCATGGGCACCCTGCATCATATCGCTTGCATCGGCAGACGTATTTGTACTGATCAGACTCCACCACTCTGTACTTAGATGCCCTCCTTATGTTATAATTCTTTACAGCCATATGCACGGCCTCTCGGGTGCTGAATCGATGCTCGACTTGAAACTCTGATCCTCCATCTAAATCATAATCTTCGCCGCCCCCACCAAATCCTTCCCTTTGCTCCTCTGCCATATCCTCCAGATTTAACGTGTGAAAATGGCTGCCCACGGATGACAAATCAGGTATCGGGCTTGGTGTAGGAAGCAAGAAACCCTGCCTCGCCTGAGATTCCGAGACAAATTCTGAGCCATCAGAGCTTTCGCTTGACTCATCTGTGTTGCCGACAAAGTCTTTGTCAGAATCGTCATCACCCCCCTCCGGTGTCGTAATCCATACGGGCGCTGCAATTATAGCATCGGCCCCACCTCGAGATGAGCTTGATGGACCTCCTGCATCAACATTCACGGTCTCCATCTCGGTTAGCAGCTCCATCATCTCCTGAGATCCATACCGACGGTGCAACTCGAACATCACACGGACGTGCGTATCGCTATCGACCCAGAAAATCTTAAACTTGAACTGGTTCGGAGGGAAAAGATTCAACAGCCGGTAGGCCACTCGTCTCACTAACATTGCGCCGGCAGCCCCCATGTTGCGCAGAATGACACACTTCAACTCCTCCAACGTATTGACGGGTTGCATCTGAAACACAACAGGACTTATGGACCGAAACCAAATCCCATCCGCATCCCTGCCTATCTCTCCATTTGGATATAGAATAACAACCACAAAATCACTAATATTCATATTTTTTGGGAGGAAACTCGTATTATTGTGGAAGAAGTTGGTGTGTGTCCAACTTGCTAAGGGCCCCTATATATAGAGTTTTTTCGATGCTATCTCGGGCTCTGCAGTCCCGAGATACGTATCTCGGGCTCTGCAAACCTGAGATATATGCGGATATTCAATTTGTTACTTATCTCGGGCTCTGCAGACCCGAAATACACTAAAACTTCATTTCGGGCTTGCAGAGCCCGAGATATGGGGGTGTGCCTAAATTGGTAAATACCTCCACCCGGACCTATTTTGGTAAATTAGTTATTTATTTTATTTAAAAAAAAGAAAATCCCAAGAGGAGGTCAACGATGAAAATGAAATTAGCAAATAATATGAGTCTAATTTTAACATACCGATGATGTAAAAAAATGAGTTAATTCTTAATTTGGTCTCTGAAGTTTCTCTTCTACTAATATATTATTGAAGTTTATTTCAACTCTATTTAGTCCTCAAAGTTTAGAGATGTATCTCATTTTTGTCTTGATTCAACTTTCATCATTCACTAGAGTTTTCCCCGCGCGTTGCGTGAAGTGTTGAATCTATATGCATATCTACTTTAATTTTTTTACGATAGTATCTAAATCTACTTTAATTTTTTTTACGATAGTATCTAAAAACTAAAATACTTAAAGTTAATGATAGATTTATTACGTCTTGTTTTCTACATACACCGTGTGCAAAACACAAATTAAAAAAATATATTTTTTTATAAAAAAATTAAAATTGCTAAATCATTTTGTAATAACTAAATCATAATGTTATTAGACAAACTCACTAAATTAAACACTTATCAATTAATTACCTATACTTTAATAAAAAAAAATTAGTCGTACTTGTTAGGTTTAATAAAATTCAAATATTTTTTAATTAATAGCAAAATTTTATTAATTTTCTTTCAATTTTTATGCTAAAATTTGCTCCTAAATTTTTATCTTTCATTTTATAAGTGTAATATTTTAAATTTTATATTTATAATTTAAAAACTTTTTTATGATAAAATTTTTTTATATTCTTTCTCGTAAATCTAATGGTTGAAATTTTTAATTTGAAATTAATAAATCTTATTTTTATTCCAAAATATCATCTTATTTTTTTTATAAATCTAATTATTTAAAATTTAGATTTAAAGTTAAAAACTTATTAATTGTAGAATTTATTTTTAACTTTGTATCTTCGTTAATTTGTTAGTTATTCATGCTTTTTTTTTTTATAATATACATTATCTAATTACTTTAATTACTTTTGAATTTTGATGAAGTGGGAATATATGATTAGAATTTCGTGTAAAATTATTAACTTTAATGCAATATTTTTTATGAAATTGTCATTATTGTATGATACTATAGGAAGCATTTTTAATATACTCGAAAATCAGGTATTCCTGTGTTTTTAATAATTGATATTAATTATTTTAATTATAAAATATATATATAATTAAGATCAACGGCTAAAAACACAGGAACATGGGTGTTCACAGATATACTTGAAACATTTCCGATACTATATATTAAATACTCGGTATTTGTATCTATGTAACAACTCAGGTAAGGATCTCTTTTGGGCCATTAGAGGTGGAGGTGGAGCAAGCTTTGGAGTAATAATTTCATGGAAGATAAAGCTAGTTCCGGTTCCATCAATTGTAACAGTGTTCAGAGTTGCAAGGACTCTAGAAAAAAAAAAAAAAACGCATTAGAGCTTGTTCATTAGTGGCACCTTGTGGCAAATAAAATAGACAAGAATCTAACCATCAGGATCGACTTGCAAAGTGTTAGAAAGGGAGAGAGAATACACAATAAAAAAAGATTAATGTTTTAGAATTGTATAAAAGTTGTGTATATCTCACAGTACAATAGATTAACCTATGTATAGGTAAAGAGAGAATCATAATAATAATAACCTAATATCCTATAATTATGAGTAATATCAAACTAATAAACTCATGATATTAATTGATACTGATTGATACCAATATACTCTAACATCCCCCTCAAACTCAAAAAAAGTTATTTAAAAAAAAGTTTGACTAAAAAAGATACAGACAAAACTGCCATAGAGAAATTGAAACTGGGGTGCAGATGGAACTGCCATAACGGGGTGCAGACGGAACTGCCATATGTGCACAGAGATTGGGGAAACTGCCGAAGGAGTGCAGACGGAACTGCCACAAAAAAAATTGGCGAAACTGCCAAGGAAGTGCAGACGAAACTGCCATGACGAGGTGGAGACGGAACTCCCACAAAAAGACTGGCAAAACTTGCCGACGTGGAGACGGAACTCCCACAGAGAGACTGGGCGAAACTGCCGAGGTGGAGATGGAACTCCCACAAAAAGACTGGCGAAACTGCCTGCTGAGGTGGAGACGGAACTCCCACAAAGAGACTGGCGAAATTGCCGAGGAGGAGACAGAACTCCCACATAGAAACTGGCGAACTACCGAGGTAGAGACGGAACTCCCATAAAGAGACTGGCGAAAACTACCAAGGTGGAGACTGAACTCCCACAAAGAGGTTGGCGAAACTGGCTAGGTGGAGACGGAACTCCCACAAAGAGACTGGCGAAACTGCCGAGGAGGAGACGGAACTCCCACAAAGAGACTGGCGAAACTGCCGAGGAGGAGACGAAACTCCCACATAAAGACCGGCGAACTACCGAGGTAGAGACGGAACTCCCATAAAGAGACTGGCGAAAACTACCGAGATGGAGACGGAACCCCCACAAAGAGACTGGTGAAACTGCCAAGGTTGAGACGAAACTCCCACAAATAGATTGGTGAAACTACCAAAGTCAAAAACGATAACACAAAAAAAGATGACCGAGAAAGAGGAAAAAGGAACGGGAGAGAAAAAATAAATTTGTGGGCTAAGAACAAAACAAATAAACTTATAGAGTTCAAGGAGGATACCAAGGTGTAATCTCCATCAGAAAAAAAAAATAGAAAGAACCTAAACTCTTGATACCATGTTAGAAAGGGAGAAAGAATACACAATAGAAAAAGATTAATGTATTAGAATTGTATAAAAGTTGTGTATATCTCACAGTACAATAGATTAACCTATTTATAGGTAAAGAGAGAATTATAATAATAATAACCTAATATTCTATAATTATGAGTAATATCAAACTAATAAACTCATGATACTAATTGATACTGATTGATACCAATATACTCTAACACAAAGAATGAACTCATCAACTAGACAAGGGGGTTTCAAAGTACAAGCTACATTTGAATCCATGTTTCTTGGAATTGTGGATTAACTCATTCCACTGATGCAAAAAAACTTCCCTGAGTTGGGTTTAGTTAAACAAGATTGCACTGAGGTGAGTTGGATCCAACCAGTGTTTTACCTCGATGGTTTCTCAATCACTCAATCCCCTGAAGTTTTGCTGAACAGAACACAATTTACTGTTGCTTCTTTCAAAGGAAAATCAAATTATGTGACAGTTCCAATTCCTGACTAGAAGGTTTATGGCCTCTGTTTTATGAAGATGAGACACAATATGCAATCATGATATTCCTTATGGGGGAAGAATGGATGAGATTCCAGAATAAGAGATTCCTTTTTCACATAGAGCTGGAAATATATGCAAGATTCAGCATATTGTGTATTGGCTAGAGGAGGGTGATGAGATGGCACAAAGGCATATAAATTGGATCAGAAGGCTTTATAGTTACATGAAGCCTTTTGTATCAAAGTCCCCAAGAGCTGCATATGTCAATTATAGAGACCTTGACATTGGGGTCAACAATAAAGATGGGTACACAAGTTATAAGGAAGCTAGCATTTGTGAAGTACTTCAAGAATAATTTCAATAGATTAGTGCATGTGAAGACCAAGGTTGATCCTCTTAACTTTTCTAGAAACGAGCAAAGTATACCTTCTCTTTTTCCCGTCGGACGCAAATATGAGAGTTTGAAGGTGGATAAGTGTTGCTTTGTTAACCGTGCTTATGAATCTGTTAAGCTACAATAAATGGTTAATCGACTATTTCTTTTTTATCTAATATGTCCAAGTATATCACAAAATAACTATACCAACTTTCTTTGAATAGAATCTACATATATCATGTCACATTCTAATATGATATAAGTCACTTTGATATCTTTATTTTGAATAGGGTCCAAATATATTATAAAGAACCATATTATTTTTTTTTTCCAGAATAGAGTCTAAGTATATTATGAAAAAAATTATACTTTTTTTCCCTAATAGGATTAAAGTATATAATGTTACATTCGCATATCATCGAGGCAACTATATCGTCATTTTTTAATAGAGTCCGAGAATATCATGCAACATTCTTATATCATCGAAACAAATATACAGTCTTTTTCGAAAAGGGTCCAAGTATATCATGCCACATTCTCATATCATCGAAGCAACTATATCATCTTTTTTTCGAATAGGGTCCGAGAATATCATGCAGCATTCTCATGTTATCAAAGCAACTATACCGTCTTTTTCGAATAGGGTCAAAGTATATCTGCCCCATTATCATATCATCGAAGCAACTATAACATCTTTTTTTGATTGGAGTCCGAGAATATCGTGTAACATTCTCTTATGATCGAAGCAACTATACCATCTTTCTTTTCGAATAGTGTCTGAGAATATCATGCAACATTCTCATATTATTGAAGTAACTAATACCATTTTTCTTTTTGAATAGAGTACGAGAATATCATGTAACATTCTCATATATCGATGCAACTAATACCATCCTTCTTTTCGAATAGGGTCCGAGAATCTCATGCAATATTCTCATAACATTGAAGCAACTACACTATTTTTCTTTTTTAATATGATACGAGAATATCATGACACATCCTTATATCATTGAAGCAATTATACCATCTTTCTTTTCGAAAAGGGTCCGTAAATATCATGCAACATTCTCATATCATCGAAGGAACTATACCATTTTTTCTGAATAAGGTCCGAGAATATCATACAATATTCTCATATCATCGAAACAACTATACCATCTTTTTTTTATAGGGTCTGAGAATCTTATTCAACATTCTCATATCATCAAAGCAACTATACCGTCTTTTTCGAATAGGGTCCGAGAAAATCATGCAACATTGTCATATCATTAAAACAATTATACCATCTTATTTTCAAATAAGATCCAATTATATCATGCTACATTCTCATATAATCAAAACAAATATACCATCTTTTTTTTTGAATAAGGTCCGAGAATATCATGCAACATTCTCATATTATCGAAACAACTATATCATCTTTCTTTTCGAATAGGGTCGGAGAATATCATGCAACATTCTCACATCATCGAAGCATCCAATATCATCTTTTTTTTTCGAATAGTGTCCGAGAATATCATACAAGATTATCACATGATCGAAGCAACTAATACAATATTATCAAAGCAACTAATACATCTTTCTTTTCGAATAGGGTCCAAGAATATCATGCAACATTCTCATATCATCGAATCAATAAATAACATCTCTCTTTTAACAGGGTCCTAAAATATCATATAAAATTCTCATATCATACCCACTATACCGTCTTTTTTGAATAGGGTTCTAAAATATCATACAAAATTCTCATATCATACCCACTATACCGTCTTTTTCGAATAGGGTTCGAGAATCTCATGAAACATTCTCATATCTTCGAAGCAACTATACCGCTCTTTTCGAATATGGTCCGAGAATAACATGCAACATTCTCATATTATCGAAGCAACTATACCGTCTTTTTCGAATATGATCCAAGTATTTCATGCCACAGTCTCATATTGTCGAAGCAACTATATCATCATTTTTATGAATAGGGTCCGAGAATATCATGCAACATTCTCATATCATCGAATCAATAAATAACATCTCTCTTTTCGAATAGGGTCTCGAGAATATTATACAACATTCTCATATCATCATAGCCACTATACCGTCTTTTTCGAATAGGGTCCGAGAATATCATGCAACATTCTCATATCATCGAAGCAACTATACCGTCGTTTCCGAATAGGGTCCAAGAATATCATGCAACATTCTCATATTATCAAAACAATTATACCATCTTTTTTTTTTTCGAATAGGATTGAAGAATATCATGTGATATTCTTATATAATCAAAGCAACTATACCATTTTTCTTTTCGAATAGGATCCGAAAATATCATGCAACATTCCCATATTATCGAAGCAACTAATATCATCATTCTTTTTGAATAGGGTCCGAGAATATCATGTAAATTCTCATATTATCGAAACAACTAATACCATCTTTCTTTTCAAATAGGGTATGAGAATATCACGCAACAATATCATATCATCGAAGCAACAAATATCATCTTTCTTTTCGAATAGGGTCCGAGAATATCATGCAACATTCTCAGATTATCGAAACAACTATACCATCTTAGTTTTCGACTAGGGTCGGAGAATATCATGCAACATTCTCATATCATTGAAGAGACTAATATCATCTTTCTTTTCGAATAGTGTCTGAGAATATCATGCAAGATTATCACATCATCGAAGCCACTAATACCATCTTTATTTTTGAATAGGGTTCGAGAATATAATGCAATATTCTCAAATCATCGAAGCAACTAATACCACCTTTCTTTTCAAATAGGGTCCGAGGATATCATGCAATATTATTATATTATCGAAGCAATTATACCATCTTTCATTTCAAACAGGGTCAGCAAATTTTTATAACATTCTTATATTATCGAAAGAACTATACTATTTTTGTTCGTATAGGGTCCGAGAATATTATGCAACATTCTCATATTATCTAAGCTACTTATACCATCTTTCTTTTCGAATAAGTTTCGAGGATATCGTGCAGCATTCTCATATCATCGAAGCAACTATACCATGTTTCTTTTAGATTAGTGTCCCAGAATATCACTTAGCATTCTCATATTATAGAAAAAGTATACCGTTATTTTTGAATAGGGTCCGAGAATATCATGTAACATTCTCATATCATCGAAGTAACTAATACCATCTTTCTTTTCGAATAGGGTCTCAAAATATCATGCAACATTCGAAGAAACTATATCATCTTTTTTTTCCGAATATGGTCCGCGGATATCATGAAACATTTTTATATCATCGAAGCAATTGCACCTTCTTTTTTTCGCATAGGATCAGAGAATATCATATGATATTCTCATATAATCGAAACAGCCATACCATTTTTTTTTTTTGAATAAGGTCCGAAAATATCATGCAACATTCTCATATTATCGAAGCAACTAATACCATCTTTCTTTTCGAATAGGGTCCAAGAATATCATACAATATTATCATATCATCAAAGCAACTGATAACATCTTTCTTTTCGAATAGTGTCCGAGAATATCATGTATTCTCATATCATTGAAGCAACTGTACCATATTTTTTCGAATAGGGTCCGAGAATATCATGTATTCTCATATCACCGAAGCAGCAATACCATCTTTTTTCGAATAGGATCCGAGAATATCATGTCTTCTCATATTATCGAAGCAAGTCTATCATCTTTATTATCGAAGCAACCATACTATCTTTTTTTGAATAGAATTCGAGAATATCATGTATTCTCATATCATCAAAGTAACTCTATCATCTTTTTTCAAATAGGATCCGAGAATATCATGTATTCTCATATTATCGAAGTAACAATACCATCTTTTTTGGAATAGGATCCGAGAATATCATGTATTCTCATATCATCAAAGCAACTATACCATCTTTTTTTTCGAATAGGACCTCAAAACATCATGTATTCTCATATAATCGAAGCAACTTTACCATATTTTTTCGAATAGGGTCCGAGAATATCATGTATTCTCATATCATCGAAGCAACTGTACCATATTTTTTTAATAGGGTTCGAGAATATCATGTATTCTCATATCATCGAAGCAACAGTACAATCTTTTTTAGAATACGATTTGAGAATATCGTGTATTCTCATATCTTCGAAACAACTGTACCATCTATTTTCGAATAGTGTCCGAGAATATTATGTATTCTCATATCAGCGAAGCAATTGTACCATCTTTTTTTCGAATAGGGTCCGAGAATATCATGTATTCTCATATCATCGAAGCAACCGTACCATGTTTATCATCGAAGCAACAATACTATCTTTTTTCGAATAGGATTCGAGAATATCGTGTATTCTCATATCATCAAAGTAACTCTACCATCTTTTTTCAAATAGGATCCGAGAATATCATGTATTCTCGTATCATCGAAGTAACAACACCATTTTTTTCGAATAGGGTCAGAGAATATCATGTATTCTCATATCATCGAAGCAACTATACCACCTTTTTTCCGAATAGGGTCCGAGAATTTCATGTATTCTCATATCATCGAAGCAACAATACTATCTTTATCATCGAAGTAACAATACCATTTTTTTCGAATAGGATCCGAGAATATGATGTATTCTCATATCATCGAAGCAATTTTACCATCTTTTTTGAAATAGGATCGGAGAATATCATGTATTCAAGCAACTGTACTTTTTTTTTCCGAATAGGATCCGAGAATATCATGTATTCTCATATCATCGAAACAACTCTACCATCTTTTTTCGAATGGGTCCGAGAATATCATGTATTCTCATATCATCGAAGCAACTGTACTTTTTTTTCGAATAGGATCCGAGAATATCAGGTATTCTCATATCATCGAAGCAACTCTACCTTTTTTTTCGAATGAGTCCGAGAATATCATGTATTCTCATATCATCTAAGCAACCCTAACTTTTTTTTTCGAATAGGGTTCGAGAATTTCATGTATTCTCATATCATCGAAGCAACAATACCATCTTTATCATCGAAGCAACAATACCATTTTTTTTCGAACAGGATCCGAGAATATCATGTATTCTCATATCATCGAAGCAATTCTACCATCTTTTTTGAAATAGGATCCGAGAATATCATATATTCTCATATCATAGAAACAATTGTATCATCTTTTTTCGAATAGGGTCCGAGAATATCATGTATTCTCATATCATCGAAGCAATTGTACCTTTTTTTTTCGAATAGGATCCGAGAATATCATGTATTCTCATATCATCGAAGCAACACTACCATTTCTTTTCGAATGGGTCCGAGAATATCATGTATTCTCATATCATCGAATCAACTGTACCATTTTTTTTTTTCGAATAGGGTCCGAGAATATCATGTATTCTCATATCATCGAAGCAACTGGACCATCTTTTTTCGAATAGGCTCCAAGTATGACAATTTCAATTTTTTCGGGTCATAAAAGCTACGTTTGCCACCATTCATCCTCCTCTTTTATCCGGGCTTGGAACCGGCTATGTGAAACTCTTAGCAACAAGACAAAGTTTTACATAGGCAGAGTTATGAATAGCAGCATGCGTACCGGCTTCATAGCCTCGCAAACATTTGGATGTATAACATTATGTGAAATGTTTAAAAAATCATGATTACCATGCTTAATTTTCAACCTGATATTAGTGTGAAGATGAACCGATGAACATGCTAAGCTTAGATACTTGATATTTGTTGATAAGTCCTATTTCTTGTCAAAGTAGTAGTCCCAGGCATATGGCTGACTGACTGGACTTTGTGAAGAAGAAATCAAACTCCAAATCCTCTCATTGATAAATTTAGGGTCCAGCAAAAATAGGGGGATGCAAAAATTAGTTATTTGCAAGAGATATAGATCCAACTGCATTTAACACATTGCTACATGCAGTAATCACTAAACATGATCTAGATCTTATTGCAATAAATAAACTAATCAAAGTGTAGCTGAGCATTGTAATCAACATTGAAGTATCTCTATGCTAACATGTTTTTCAGGGTCATAGAACAATCAACATGATTCTGCTCCTACTTGTTGAATTGAACATATCAAAATCAAAATTCACATAATATTGAAGTAGAAGTGAATATAAGTGATAGTTTACAGAGTTGCAGGAAATGAAGGATAACTACATTGCAAAACAGAAATCCACACTCTTTTGAAACATGGAAGTTTGCAATTGAAACTATGACCTTATAAAAGACCCATTACTGGATGGACTGTTGCTCAAGCTATATTGCAAAAGGTATAATACAGCATGAGCTCTATAAAGCCCAGCAGAATTTGAGTGAAGAGATTAGAAGTTTACAACAGTAAAAAAGGGGGAAAAAACAAAAGAGGGATAATAAAACACTTGAAAAGGGAAAAGACCACATCAAAGTAAGTATTTGATAAATGAAGATAAGGAAAACAGAGGGGAGAGGGGGAAAAAACAGCATCATCATCCACACGCAATCATAATCCCCAAAACTAGGAAAAAGTTAACATAGGAAAAAGAAAAGAAAGAAAAACCCGTGATAAAGACTTATTCATGATCTCCCATTGGAAAATCTCAGAATTCCAAAAGAAGAAAGTGAAAATGTGTTTTGAACACCAAAAATTGATGTCTACTTAGAAACTTTTCAAATTGAGAAAGTGAATAAAAGAAGTTCGTAATTTGATATAATATCAGAATAGTAGGTGTCTAAATGGATATCAACCTGTTTAATATGCAATAACATTTTTTATTAGGTAGGTGTTCTTACCAGTTTTTTTCCTTATTCCTTTCCTCTCTTCATCTCTTGTCCCAACTATGACTCTAAAAGGTTCTTGATTGCTGGAAATGCCAAAAGTACCAAGTCTTCAAACCCCTTTGAATAATCAAATAATTTGGAAGGAAATAGTTAGTTGCCTAAGCTTACGATTAATGCCAA
>JASCZI010030480.1:31191-41520 GCA_036250425.1 Stylosanthes scabra | reverse complement strand
GTGTGGTATGTGACTTCAAGTTCAAGGATACAAAACTAATTTTCCATCTGTGACAGCATCTCAGTTAATCATATGAAATTCTTATAGAGATAAGTTATCTAATCTGGGTCCTTGTCTTGGACAAGAAAATAATGATCCTAGGAGCTCTTTCTGAAGCCCTACTCTATCAATTGAATTGCATACTTTCTCACTGCATATAATGTCAACATGAAGTAAAAGAACGTTTTTGAACATGAAAAAGATGAAAGCAGAAAGCAATTATATTATAAGATGAAATACTAAGCAAGCATAGATAGATAATGATGCACCTTGATGCAGAGCTGACATCTGGATGCTGATCTTTTGACTGTCACAGGAGGCAAATATATGAAAAAGAAAGCCAAAGAAGAAAACTAGAATGAAACTTTAAATTAAAACCTAAAAGGTACATCAAATTTCAATTGGATTGTCATGTCAATGAGCATAATGTGTTTTGGTAAGATGAGATCAAACTCCAACTCGCCTCATTGATAAATTTAGGGCCCTGCAAAAGGAAGGGGATGCAAAAATCCGTTATTTGCTACTGCATTGACACAATGCTAGAGAAGAAGGGGAAGAAGAAGAAGAAGTAAAGAATGTGATTGATAATTAATGGTGACTAAAAAAGTGAACTTGGAGACAGAAATCAAAACTAGAGAAGATAAGAAAGGGAAGCATTCACACGATGCAAGATCAAAATTCAAAAAACACAATTTTTTTCTTTCTTTCTTTTGTATCCAATTTTTAACCAAAATTCAAAAAACACAATTTTTTTCTTTCTTTCTTTTGTAACTAATGATGCAGTGGGAAAGTTTCTTTTTTTTACAAAAAGAAAAGAAAAAGACTCCTATTATTATTATTAGAATTAGAATTAGAACTAGAACGTGCAAAGAAAAGAAAAGAAAAAGAAGAAAACTCCATCAGCAGCAAGATCATCTTCTTTCCAACGCTTTTGTGCTTTTGAAAACACATGCACAATTGTGAAAGCAAATACAAAACAGAAAAGGGAGAGAGAGATGAATGAAAGCAAAGAATGAATCTTGATGACCGAAACAGAGAAATTGGAAGTGTTTTCTTGTTTTACCTTTTCTAATGCCTCTTGTAAGGTTAGCAATGACGCTATAATCATATTGAATAATCATGATACCTGCCTCTGCAACACAATCACAATCACAATATAATTAATAAAAAAGTGAAGAATGTGATTGATAAAAAAGTGAACTTGAAGACAGAAATCAAAACTAGAGAGATAAGAAAGGGGAAGCATTCACATTGCAGTTTCATACAATAATTCATGTGCAATAATACCAGAAACTGTGGTACACATTTCTTTCCAACGCTTTTGTGCTTCTGAAAACACATGCACAATTGTGAAAGTACATACAAAACAGAAAAGGGAGAGAGAGATGAATGAACATGAATGAAAGCAAAGAGAGTAGCTTGATGACCAAAGCAGAGAAATTGGAAGTGTTTCTTCTTTTTACTTTCTAATGCCCTCTTGTGTCTATTTATAGGTTTAGAAGAAGAATAAGTATGCTTAGCATTGACGCTAACCCGCTTTTAATTAACGCGCTTTAGCTTGCTTTCACTTTTTTGTTATTTATTTATTTATTTTGGTAAATCAAAATTTGAATCCAAATCTTCTAATTTTATTGTGAATAAAAAATCTTTAAATAATTTTAAAACTTGTCAAAATGTCTCTTCATGGATAAAGACTTTTACATGAGAATTTTAAACAAAAAATTAGAATATTTTTTATACAATTTTTTTAAAATTATTTGAAGACATATTTATTAATAATAAAATTATGACATAATTTCACAAAAATATAATTCATACATTTTTTTTTATGATCTAACACTTTAATTCTTTTTGTTCTCAAGTGATATTGTAGATTAGAATTATGGATATTTTATAATCATGTTGGTGTTTAATTCAGGAAAACATACCGGTAGATTTAAAATAGATGTTAACAATAACGTATATAATATTTAAAAAAAAGTTTAATTAAAAATTAATATGAAATAAATTTGATAAAAAAAATCTTCGTAACCAACAATTGTTTAAACAACACTAACTAATAGAGACTTTTTTCTTTTATAATTTTTCTCTTCTTTTTTTTCTTTTTAACTCTCCCCCTTTTTTCTAACTGTTTTTTCTTCTTTTGAAATTTTTATTGGTCATTATTGATCATTAATTCATTCATTACGTAGCATTGTTGATTTGATAACGATAACGTCATTTTAGTTTATTGTTGTTGTTATTATTATTCTTATTATTTTTAGTTATTGTGTATTTAAATTATTTTTCATTTTAAAAAACACATCTTAGTTCTTAAAATAATATTAATATTAAAATAGTATCTAATATAAAAAAGAATATCTATAACCAATGGGTAAATATCTTTAAGCTTTATTTAGTCAAAAAAAAAAGTTGAAATGAAATAAGTAAAAAAAAATAATAAAAAGACCAATTTTCTAATTCATTTCATTATGGAAGAACCACTTTTCTGCACTTAAATGAGAGAATATATGTGTCTATCACTGTAAGAAAAGACCAATGTTCTAAAATTCTTCGGAATTTGAAGACTATCCACATAGATTGATTGATGATTTTATTATATTTGAGCTCATCATGAAAAGAAGGGTAGAAGAACCAAATATGATACCTCTTAATTACTTTATTGTGAAGAATGAATATGCATATGCTAGGTTGATATCAAAATCAGTCATCATATATAATATATGTTGAAATATAAAATACATGTGTAGTTTAACTCAATTTTAATGTGTATTTTGTATTTTAATATATATTATACACTGATGACTGATTTTAATGGCTAATTTTAATGTACAGATAGAATTATTAAAAATACATATATTAAATCATGAAGTTTTGAAAGTTTATATTAATATTTTGAGTTTGGATAAATATTTAATTAATTAATTAATTAATTAATAATATAATTTATAGTAAATAATATTTTTTAATATTAAACACTATTTTTACTAAATAAATTGATAATTAGTGTAAATAAAATATTATTTTTTAATTAAATAAAACAAATGTGTTGATTAAATATTTATCTTTATTTATATGAAACAAATATTTTAATTATTAAGGATAACAATTTCTATTTTAACTGTAAAATATATATTTATGTAAAATGTGAACAAAAAATATTTTTTAATTCTAATTTTAAAATATAAATCAATTATTGTGTCAAACTTATAGTTTGATTTTTTTTTAATAGTTATTATATATTTAAGTAGAACAAATAAACAACTTTTGTCTTATGGTTAAAAATTAATCAAATGAATCATATAAATTAGATTCGTTGTTTATTTTAAAAATAGGCTTTTATAGAAAAATAATTAAATTAAATTTCAACGATAAAATATAAATAAATTATTATATAAATTGTGAAATCACGAATTTAAGGATTTATTTGTAGTAGTTGATTATGAGAGATTATAAAACTCTGATTACTACTGATAGGGACACACAAATGTATAGGCTCTATTTTAAGAATACATGTATTATTTAAATAACCAATATTAAATTTGGTTAGGGTCTAAAATTTAGAATTTAGTGTCTAGGGTATAGATTTTAGGATCTAGGATCATTGTAACAATTTAATATGACCAATCACGCTTTTATCTTATTTAGATATTAAAATATTGAATCGGTTAATTAATGGGTTAAATTAATAATTTGGTTCTTAGCTATTACAATTTTTTCCAATATATATTTAACAGATATATTTAAGACAATCGTATTATTTTATAAGAAAAATTAATAAGAAAAATTAAATAAGTTTTTTACCGGGCGTTGCGCGGGTAATCCCCTAGTTTTGTTGAAAATCTCGTGTTTGCTCTTCAAACTTATGTCCTTGATTGTTGATTATATCCTCTGAATTTCGTAATTCACTGTATCGAACAGGGCTAAAATATAACTTAATTGTAAAAAACCACGTAGAGTGCATGTTGAAACTTATGATTTTCTGGGAAGAGCATGAACTTGCAAATCTACATGTGCAAGGCCTTCAACCAAAAGCATTATAACTAATTTCCGGTTGTCTCCTTCTGAGAATATTAAGCTTGAAAATTACAAATTAGAACATTATCTTTACAAATTGTGTACAGTTGAAAATTGTGGTCTTCACATAAACCAGTCAAAATAGTCAATAAATATCACTTTTTCATGAAGATTTGTCAAGGTACCACGACACCATGGAGATCAACAAACAAGTACCCCTTTCCCTCTTATCTATGAGATGAATCATGAATATAAATACAACAGCAACCTATTAAATATCCCATCTCTTCTTAACCCGAAACATTAAAACTGAAGATGTTATGTCGTCTCGTGGCACTTGAAGCATGAATTGGACTTTCATCTTCATAGGGGCTGCTTTGGCTTTCCCACTTTCATCTCCGACCTGAATAGAGCGAATTGAGTCACTATACAGAGTACTGTTATGTACTTGTGTAGCTGTCCACTTGCTCTAATGGCAACAGCCACAGCCAGAAATTTTGAAAATATTGAGGACCAAAACACAGTTTTACAAACACATTAAAAAATCACAGATTTTACATGGACAAGAAACTTATTTTAACATTTTAACCCAATATTTTAACATGTTATTATGTGAAACTAATGCATATCACTTGCATCATACACACACATGATACTATTAATTATATCAAGCACGAATTCAATAATTTCAAGATAAGAAACATACCCAAAGAGATGCCCAGCCAAGGCGAACCTCTGAATCATAACCAGCTTTGAATTTGAAGTCTTTACCATAGGTGCGCTTGTAGACAGCACTCCAATAGTTGGAATCACAATTGTACCAGTAACTATACATAAAGTATTTAAAAAGCCACATTAGATGAGGCAGACTTAACTTTTCATATACAAAGTTGGTACATGTAGGGGAATATATATATATATATATATATATATATATATAAAGCAAAACAACACAAAATTACACACTGAAATTATTTAGTCAAACAAGGATATGTAACCCGCATTTTTTTATGGCAGAAATTGTTTCATTTACCTTGTTGTAAGTTCAACAATGGTTGTGATTTCAGGACAACTTATAATACAAATTATACCCGAAAAAAAACAGAGAGAGAGAGAGAGAGTATTCTATCACTCAACCGGAATGCTGACCCTTGCCCAGTAGCAAGTTCATATTTTCCCCTCACAGTCTTTAATAGTGTAGATAAAGTATATACCATATACCATTATTCCACAATCTCATGCCAAATGTTTAAAATAAGGTAGTAAGTTAAGATCAAGCTAGCTAACTCCAGATTACTTCCAAAATATTTTACAAGCCAATTTCCAAAACCACTCAGATTATTTCCAGGAAGGATGCAACAACTGCAATGGAACCACGGATTTTTGTTGTTTATAGATCAAATGCCATCATAATGATCTGTTGTAAATCATTTCTACAGACAAAGCATTCAATCCTAAAACCTTTCCAATGGTTTAACACTTTTTCCTGTAGTTTTCTTATTCTCCCTCTACTTCTAACTGTTGGCGACACTCTATCTTGTCTACTCTCTTTACTAAATCTTCTGCAATGTTCTTCATATATGACCAAAAACAATCTAAAAGAAGATTTCTACCATCTCTTCTATTAAAAAACACAAATTTATTTAAAATAAGAGAAGAATAATAGTGGAGGACAAGAGATCCTCGGTACAAAAAGTTAGAATATACAAAGGATAATTCAAATGAGCAACAGTTTCCAATCCCTTAGCATACATTTAATTTCATTCATCTAATCCAATATTCTCATATATGAAGAGCATTAAATTCATTCTCTTAGCATTTTACAACCTAATTGTGAATCTCATTAAACATCCAAGCAGCTACATCATTGAAGCTATATATTGTACTTTGTTGCAAATCAAAACATCAATGGTCCCAGCTCCCACAATTTTATTTCTTTTTTTTTTTTTAAAAAAAAAAAGAGTTGAATACTATGTTACACAATCGACAACCAACATAAAATTTTGTATTTCTGATAAATTATATTATTCCAAGTGTTAATGTTATGATGGATTATACCAACATGTTACTCATTACTCAATATTCAAGTGCCACTACTCCAGTTTCGCTATTCAGTACATGATATGTTAAAATGAACACAATCAATAACAAAAAACCTAAACAAATAACATGAATAGCCTCCCGATATTGTCAAAATTTTCTCCCTTGTTATGGTATATAGGTCAAAGAAAATAAGCATGTTAGTCAAGAACAGGTCGTATGACAAAGGCTATAAACTAATAATACCACCATTAGTGGACAGTGGATATATATGTGGTGGATTCTTAAGAGGTTGTTCTAACCTTAACTTGTCGGAAGGAGTAATCCTACGCTTAAAGGCAAATGACAGAGCATTTGAAGGGACAGAGAATGTGGGAATAAAAGACAATTCATCATCCTGCATTTATTTGTAACATTAAACATTAAGTTAGAGAGAGCATCAAACGACCAAATAACTTATACAAGAAACACAAGAAGATAAACAAATGCATTGCAGCTGCTACAAAAAAAATAAAAAAATAAAAAAAAAATCACCTTATAGCAATATCTCAATTTCAATTCTTCATCCTTGTAATGAGCAGTGCCGACCCCATCAAGAATTTGACCCTTGAGAATCCCACTCACTGACAACAAATTCTTGGCTTCCTCTTCCTCTGTCTCCTTCTCCTGTAGCGAAACTTCACCTACCGGAAATCTAAGGGTTGCTTTTGGCTGCAAGAATCAAAGGTGCTACTATTTATTACTCATCTTGATACCAAAATAAACAAAACAAAATGCAAAACAAAAAATCATACCAATCCAACGGATGGAACGGGTGTGGACAATTCAAGCGCATAACCAGGGTCAGCGAGGTTTGCAAGCATTGTAACCTCTCCTTGTTGAGCCTTAATTAGGGCACAAAAGTGAGAACAAGGAGGAATATGGAGAAATCAGATTCAGATGGGGAGAGAGAGAGAGAGAGAGAGAGAGAGAGAGAGAGAGAGAGAGAAAGAGAAAGAGAAAGAGAAAGAGAGAGATTGACCTTGACATCGTGAGCAGCTCTGAAATGCAGTTTGGGACCAACATCGAAGGAGCTCTTAACGAGAGCATTTTGGTCTTCGAGGTCATAGTGGAGGCTAAGGTGCTTGGAGACGAAGCTGAGTTGAGGCTCGGAGATTTCACCTTTGCTGTTATTGTGGAATGAGAGCTTGAACTTGGCAAGTGTGTCCAACAACTTGCAAGAGATTTTATGGAAGAAGATTGCACTGTCACTGTCGAACTCAGTAGTCACTCTGAGAGCCGGCCTCCTTGGAAATGAGAAGATTGGCTGCGGATGGGTTTGGGTTGACGGCAGTGGCTGCGGCGGAGGATCAACCGCCGGCGTGGGTGGAACCATGTGATTAGGATTAGGGTTTGATTCCATTTCTACCACCCACTGATTCCTGTTATCTGCTGTTAGCGGTGTCCTCCAATGTTTATGTTTTCTTTTTCTCACTCTACTCTGGTAAAAGGCCAAAATTAAAGTCCATCACTTCAAACATTAAATAATCACTCTTACATCTGACTATCTGAGATAAATTACAATTCAATTGCTACAAAAATAGATGCTCTTGAAAGAAAAAATAGTCATCATGTATTTATTTATTTTATAATTTTTTTATTGTGCATTTTAAATATATTTTACAAAAAAAATTATTCATTACATACCTAAATTCATACAGATATAAAAAAAATTTTTACAATATAAATTTTACATCTTATATTCCAAAAAAATTAAAATAATATAAATATAAACCCATATATTTTTCTAATAAAACATAAACATTTATCATTTACATTATCGTATAAACCATCTATTTTAAAATAATTTATTGATGATTAATTTTTAATATGAAATATATACTTAAGTATTGTTTATCTTTACACACAAACATACACATCTAGCCACATCTAGAAGACTTTTTTATTTGGTAACTTATCTTTGGAAGAGTTTTTTTTTTTTCTGAAAAATGTCTTTTTCTTAAATTAATATTTTTTAAGATATTTTGACGAATTTAAAATTTATTCCATGTCTATATTAAAATACTTGATTTTATTTTAAACATCCTTTTATATATGGTAAAAAATAAACTTTTCTTAAAAAATAGAAATTATAATTTCTAATTTTTTTTCTTTTTCTTTACGATTCTACTTTGAACTAAAAAATAAATAAATTCTCAAGCACAACAAAAAATTGGAGAAGATATATATTTTGAAGTTTTTTTGTTAGAATCCGAACAAATCGCATAATTTACGAAACTACGGAAGTTGTGTTTGCGCATCAGACACTTTTGGTCTCAACCAAAATGTATTATAGATAGCGATTACTCAGAAAAGAAAATAGCAGATGTTAGTAAGATCAAAATCAAATACAATTAGATTATGCTCGTTCAAGTTTTAGATTGATAACTTTATCTGATTGTTTTTAACTTTTACTATGAATTTAATTTGATTATTTTACTTGATTGTGTTTGATTATAAATATGAATTTGGGACTTGAAAGTTGAAAGAATGGTGGAATTGTGTTCCTTTGTCAAGGCTAGTAGTGACTTAGTTTATCAGGGATGGCAATGAGGAGGGGCTTTGAGTGTGCAGCATAGCATCAGTGACCGTGAGAGCCCTAGAAAGTGTCACCAAGGATCTTCACTCTTCAGCTCTTGATACCAATACCATATGAAAGTCCTTGAGTGATGTGTATAGTACAGGGAAGATGCAGATAAAAGTGAAAGGTAGAAAACTCTATAACCACTTTAACAGAAAACAGAATAAACTAATTCCAAGTCTAACTAACCAATTACCAACTATTTCTATTTAATAGCTTTTGCTTCATCTGAATTATTACTAACCTTGACATCCTTCAAGTAACTCGTGGCCATATTATTGGAATGCAACTTGGGTTTTCAAGGGTGGTTTCTTTTAATTCCCTAATTATAGTATTAAACAAAACTAAAAAATTTGATAAAATCAAGTCTACAAAACCATATTGATTGAAAATTAATTTTACAAACTCTAATTCAAACGTACACTACAAGTCAAAACATGAAGAGCTTTCAGATGCATAGAAAATTCAACAATGCCTCTTATCCTGTGAGTCTCTCTGTCATTGACACTTCCCTCCTTCTATTTAGACATCAACCATATAAGTGGAACTGCTTAACTTCTGAAACTAATCTATGTAGTTAGCATACTTAATTTCTTCTAGGGTTCTCAGATTTCGAGTCACTTCGAACTGCCTTCCCCGTGGAGCAATGACGCACATGAATTTTCTTATTGTAAGTTTGGATGGAGCAACTGCCTTGAACATGAACAACTAAAATTACTTCTTTATCTTGGTTGGTGTCTTCAGTCCTCCGTCTTGTTGATCCCTCCATAGAATCCTGTGAATGCAACTCTTCATGGCGTATTGAAACTTCTACGTTCTGCTCAGGTTTAATCATGCCAGCAGGTGGAGAAACCTAATTTAAGATATTTCAGAGAAGGCAAAATTGTCAACACTCATAAATCTTGCACTAAAACAAAACCATAATAAAGTCATAACTCATAAACACATACATTGAACTTTTTCTTAATCATACCTTTTTATCTAAGTAAGATATATGATTTGAAAACCATTTTTCTTAATAATTTATTATAAAAGGATAAGAATACACCTAAAGCAAAGCCTAAAAATAAAACAAAATACACCTAAAAGCTTTGAGGCATAAGAATAATGCTATATGAAGCCATCCTTGGTGAGGGCACCAAACAAAAAAGAAATAGGGGAAAATGAAAAATAAGTGAGGGAATAGAAAGATATAATACCTCAAGCCATCTAGGAAATCCAAAGTCACCTTTTGCGACAAAACGAGGCTCTCCATCATTCTTGACAACATACTGTCCCTCACAAGTGATCTTATACACAACAATATCCTTCGTACTTTTGTTTACTATAAGCAACGTTGAAGTCTCCAGGTTTTGAAGGCTAATTTTGTCTGGGCTGATAGTGGTTTCTGGAACATAACATAATTCATCAAGCATAGATCTAACTTTCTCATTCGATGTCATAATATTTCCAAATTCCTTTCTCCTTGTTGATCTATCAGCATGAGAAATTCTCACATTGATTTTACACCGAACCGGTTTGTGATCACTATCAGTCACATCCATTACAGCCTCATACCTGTTAACAGATCAAATTATGAAATGATGTGTAGCCAAGACAAAACTCAAACAATT
>JASCZI010030480.1:6459-16689 GCA_036250425.1 Stylosanthes scabra | reverse complement strand
AAAAAAAAAAAAAAAAAAAAAAAACCCTTAAAATTATCAGATTTATCTTATTATTAGTAATAAAAACTTTTAAATAAGTTAGTTTCACTGCAAAAGAAAACAAAGGTAAACATGATTTCTTAATTTTACTTCTTTTAAATTATATTATTGATAGTAAAAGAAGGAAAAAATCTAGAGTAAATTTTACTAAGTTCTAACTTTTCTGAGGTTAGATGATATTAAATACGATAATCTTTATTACTCGAAGTTTACACTATTTTTTATGGAACTAAAATTATATGATATTCAATAGTGGATATTTTTAGATTTGTACAAAATAGCTGTCTCTTAGAAAATTATTATAGACATGACAAACTTAAAAATGTCTAAGTAATAAGTAAGAGTTTTTATTTAATTCGTTGTTTTAATTATCTTTCTAAGCACAAATTAAAAAAATTTGTGTTAAAATATAGAAAGATATATAAAAAAATATGTTACAAAACACTTTTCTATATGTATTCTCAACTTTTCTCTTAATTTATTTTCTTCAGGCCAATGCCGGCCTCTGGATTGAATGCATCAACTTCAACTCAATTTACCGTCTTATTCAATGGAAACACTTTTGTCTATGATGGAATTTCTACAGAGAAGGTAGCTTCTTATTGAAAAATTGTTTCATAATAATAAAAAAAACTTTTCATTTCATTCCTTCATTTTGTATTACATTCTTTGACCCTGTCTCATAATAAACTTTTTCTTATTTTGTATAGAATACTAAAATATATTTGGTTATTTTAACAATAGGTGCAAGAGATACTGCTTATTGCTGCTGCGTATGCCAAGTCTGCTGAAGTGAAAGTTGGGACACAATCTTCTTTCACTCCACTCATTCCCACTAACACAAGCCCGTCTCCTGCTCAAAAAAACTCCACTAATAACAACTTGCCTTCAAAACAATCTCCATGCTTACCTGCAGAAAAGCATTCCATTTGCAGGCTTCAAGGTAGAATATTCATAACTTCCTCCTCATCATCACGCTTTATATGCATGACTTGTTTTCTATTATTTTGATACATGTATATTTCTCTTTTTCTTCAGAATTTCCATTAGCACGTAGACAATCTCTTCAGAGGTTTCTTGAGAAGCGACGAGTCAGGTACTAATAATTTGTTCCATGTCATGGTTTGATGATGATTCTAGCTAATTTATTTAGATCTTCCATCAATGGTGTATTGACTAAAGATTCAATTTAGTTATTGAATTTGCAAATTGATTATTGATTTGCTGTCATTGTTGTTCTCATTAAGTTTATTTTTTTATACTTTTAAGGTTGTTTAGCAAAGCCCCTTATGGTTTCTCAAAAGACATGGCTGGGGAGCTGATAGAGAACAACTTCTATGATGAGAATAGTCAAGGCAACATAGAGAACTTTTATGATGACAACAATAGTCCACAAGATTTTGCTTCTTAATTGAAACAAACAAAGAATGGATTTCTGGGCAAGTATTATTGCTGCCTCTTGTGGAATGGAAACGTAGTTCTGATTTCTGAAGTTGTTTTACCATGGTGTGTAGAATTGTATTGTTATAATAGGAAACAAGCAAAACTATGTTATATGTTAACCTAATTATATATTTGAAGTTAGCTATGACTTGGAAGATGCATTGTTCTGTAATATTTCTTCAAAACTATCCATCATGCTTAAATTAAAACACCCGCTACTTGTACTGTTCTTGTTGTCCCCCTAATTAATGTGACTAGACAATGTTATAAACTCTTCTACTAAACTGCTAGTCTGTCACTTTTAATTATTTATATTATTAAGAAACATATGATGAAAATCCATAGTCAGATACTCGAATATTCTAGTTTTCAGTTTTTACTAGGTTGATATCTTATCTCATGAGCTACCCGCATTTAAAACTCTAAGATATCCCATTGGTTGGACTTTTGAATTTTATCTCACTTTAATTACACAACTAAATAAATTGTCCTCTGAGTACCAAATAAATAAATTGTCCTCATCTAACTACGATGGCCTCTATATCAAACAAGCATTTAAATATCTTATTGCACTTTGGACTGTTGAGCTTTTATGCTAAGAGTAATCCCAAATTCCCAATGAATCTCCTCAAGAAATAAATTATTTTGAAATTGATATTTGTGTTTAAGCAAATTGATAAAATGGAATTTTATAAAGAATTTAATTATAAATATTATTTTTTTAAAAATATTAAATATATAAAAAAGTTTTTATATAAAAATTTGGAGATAATTAAGTTTATAAATTAGGATTTTAAATTATTTTTCGATAAAATATGACCGATTTTACTAAGGTGAAAAGATATTCATATCACTTTCAATAAAACCAACAACTTATTGCTATTTATATAACTATTTTTGTTAAATTTTTAATTTAAATAAAAATAAATTAAATTGAGACCAAATATTATAACAATAAATTTTATATTTTGTCTAAAATCATATAATACAAATATTCATTTGGTATCTTATAGAATTCAAAATAAAATTAAAATCAAAACTAATATTGAAGATGTTTTAACCGTTAATTACATCTGAATTAACAAAATCTATTTACTATCTAAAATCAAATTTCCAATAATATATATACACAATATTCCTACACATACATCTATTTAGTCAATCAAATTTTAATCAAGTTCTTTTTTCCACTCTCACCTAGCGTGTGTAATACACGCACTTCTTCTTTTCAGTTTCACGGCAACTCCTCCTCCTCCTCCTCCTTCCTGCTACTGCGCCACCATCGTCGTTGTTGTTGTTGCCATCATCGTTGTTGCAATCACCATCATCGTAATCTTCTTCTTCTTCCACTCTTTTTTTTTTCTCTTCTTCTTCCTCCTCCTCTGTTATGTTGTTGTTATTGCTGATGCTGTTGATGATCTTTTTTTTTTTCTTTTTTTTACTCTTTGTATTCTACTGATTTTGTTTCTGGTTCTTCTTCGTTTTCTCCTTCTCATGCTCCTTTTTCTTCGATACACATATATTTGTCCAAATATATCTTTAATTTATTTTTCATATGTTATTATGCTTTCTAATTTTGTCTATACCTAACATCTATGTTAAATTAATCGTCCTAACTCCTAAGCATTAATTACGAAATTAAAAGTTAGCGCTTAAAGCAGTTAAGCCATACAACTTCGAAGTCCTTCGAAGTTTCGCCATAACTCGTAAGCATTCAAAAATTTTCAGAAAAAAAAAAAATTTACACACTTTTTATACACTACTAAGTACTAACTAAATAGTAAATATTCACATTCTTTTATGATATAAAAAATCTCTTCTATCTTTTATTATGTTAAAATTTTAACTAACATGTCTCTCGAAATTATCATTTTTATAAAAATTCAAAAAGAAAAATTTAAGTTTTTATTATATTTATTAAGAATTTAATTTTGATCAACAATATAAAACAATATTGCGTATGCATCTAACTATGTAACCATTTCTATTAACAAAATTAAACTCATTTATTAAATTAAATTAAAAAAATAACTTCTATTAATCATACTGTATTCTTAATATGAAGAACACATGTTAACTAAATTGTGATTTTAATCCCAAAAATAAAAAATTTACAGACAAAGTGTACACGTGATCCATATTGATTGTTAATGGCCAAAGTTTATGGAAAAGATCCAAATCTTAAGATAATAATAACAATGTTCGTAAACAGTGGCAAAACAGAAGTACCAAATCCAAACTCTAACTCTTTATTTCACAACAAAGGTCCCCTAGAAAGCAAAACAATACTCAATTACTCATAACAAAAGGAGATTGTATTCAGCCAAAGATTGCATGATATCCTACAATCGAACCTTCCTTGTTTACATTCTAGTATTCTAGTGAGAACTGCGCATAATTCCGTGCAAGTAACCACCCGTCATTATAAGGGAGACTAAGGAAACAACACCTGCTGGAAAGATCTTCCCTGATTTCTTGAAACGAGAGCCCATCACCCCCAAAAGTGCAGCTGATATGCCTACATTATACAAAGAAAATTAATCACAAAAATCTGACATGAAGACAAAAGACACAAAGCTTACATCAACTGCCTTGCAAGGTTGAGAAACTCGCGTTTATCAAATGCGTCAATATATATACATATTCTGGTTCCCAAACTTATCAGGGTCAGGGAACTCCACACTGATTCTATTGCAAAAGAGCCTTCAATGATATCAAACTTCATTACAAATATCTTACACAGGAAACCATCAATCCTTGCTACAATTATGGATATTGAGAATGCATTGTAGTCACTTACAAGGAAGCCACTAATCCTCGTTGAAATTATGTACTTATTAGCAATGCATCATAGTCTCTTCAATTATGTGCCAAACATCATAGTCTCTTTTATTCTTTTACTCTTAAAGCCATGTTTAGATAACAGGCATATGAATTGAAGTGCAATGAAATGATAATACTCAATTGTTTAGATACGTAATGATGGAATGACATAGTAAAATTACCACTACGCTTTTTTTAGGATATTAAAGCTCAATTAGAATCGCACCCTATTCTATTAACAACAGATAAGACAGCTGCTTCTTAAGATGGCCTTTAAGGCTTTAACCAATGTTGTAGTGATTTGCAACAGCATAGTCAGAGTAAGATATCTTGATCCTTGACCAAACAACAAATCACTTACCAAGGCCCACTGATGATGCATAAACAGGCCTCAGAGGTAGCTCAGTGTAAACATAATACAGCAGCGCAGCAGACACGCCCCCGGCCAAAAGCGACTTCTGGCTCCCACTCTTCAAATAGCCCATCACACCACCCACTGCCAAGAATGAACAATCACCAACAACAACATTTTCAACATAAAGAAGACACCACTGGAGAAATGGCAAAAACAAAGTAACAGAACATAGTTCATAAACATTGTCCAATCCATGTACACAATATATAGTGAAAAACCAAAACAGGTTTCTGTGACTACAAAATTACTCGATCAATAAACATTGGACCCTGCAATTTGGGAAAATTAGCAGCTAGAGATGAAACTCCAACTCATAATGTGATCCGAGCTAATTAATATTCAGAATTCCAACAAATCAAACATAAAAAAATTCAACGCTATGTTAACTCATCGTCCTAGGGTTTTTCACATTCCAGGGTTTAGCAAAAAACGAGTTTCTTCCATAATCTAGGGTCTTAACAGCAACGATTCAAGCGCATACAAAAACATTGAAAACATTAAGTACCTCCTACGAGAGCAGCGTAGCCAAGAGTGAATTTCTGGGACATCAAGAGAGCCATCCTCCTCTTATGTTCCGCGTCGGATCCTTCTTTGTCTTTGTTATCGTCGTTCCCACCGCCGTTACTATCGCCTCCGCCGCCACCACCGCCGCGGTCTCCAAAACCGTTTCCCGCACTACCACCACCGGTATTGTCCAATTCTGGTTGACCTAGGTCAACGGAAGTTGATTTGGAATCGGAAGAGACAACGGCAGCGTACAAGTGAGAGCTAGTGTTGGAATGAGTTAAGCTTTGACGCAAGTAACCGAACGCGGAAGTGTGAAACAGCGAAACGGTGGAGGTTGGAAGAGTGTGGAAGGTTCTAGAAGAAGTGGTGGCAGTTGTGGGCTGAAGAGAGAAAGAAGGACTCGTCGATAAACCAAACACAGCTTCTGCCATTGTGATTGTAATCTCGGATGTTGTTCAATCTTGATCTCTGTTTTTTATTTCATTTTGTTAGTAATTTTTTTTCCCGGGGGGTTTAGTGTTAGTTAAACTTTTCTGGGGATTTGTGTCTCCTGGTTCCACGTGGAGTTCACCGAAGCCTAGCCCAATACCAAGCCCAAGTTTAACCCATTAACAGATACTATCAAGTCCACTGTTATGACAAAAAACAAAAAAAAGTTACAGTTTTTGGTGTCTCAAAAAAAGTTATATATATTTGCATGATATATCATTAAAAAGTTAATTGATTTTTTTTTTTTTCACTTACTAATAATTTAAGTACTAAAAATATAAGATATAAATATAAAGGTTATGTGGCTCATAGATCACAGGCAAATATAGTTACTTATAAAATTATAAGAATAGACAAATACTCGTCAATTGAAAATATTAGCTTTCCCTAGACCGTCAACTATATGAAATCCAAAACAATAATAAGTCTCTGAGCAACGTAAAAAGTGTTGCCAAATTAACATGATTGAGCACCCCACTTGGCCCTATAGCCCATAAATATAATACAATATAGTGCATCCATCCCCTCCTGTATATTGCACATCTTTTACAACACATTTACGTTACCTTGAACCATCCTTCAATATATAGGATGCTAGCGGTAATGGGGTAACAAAATAATTAAAAAGAATATTGGGAAAACAGAATATTATTGAGATGGTGAATACTGACTATTAACTATAAGTCTATACTTGTTTTAAACTTAGATGGGTGTATCTGGCTCATCCGAGTGTTCAATTTCCTCCATGACGAGTGGGTGAACATCAGCAGCTGGATTATACTGTTGAATTACAACAACAGACGCAGTGGTTGAGAATTCAGAGGAAGCCAAGAAGCTTCCAACGGGTCCAAGTTGAGCAGAATCACTGTTGTAAACCAAAGGTGCAACCGATGGCATTCTACCAACCAAAATAAGGCTGGACTTACTCATCTCCCTCAACGCAACCTCAATGTCGTTTCTGCTCTCCACCAATCTCTCCTCAAACTTGATTGACTTCCCCAAGAACTCGTTCCACAACTCCTCGTCTAACCGCTTTTCACTTTCATCGATCTCCGTAACCACTTTCTGTTGCTTGTCTGCTGACACGGCAACAAGCTTCGCCCCAAACGCCAGGCTCTTCCCGGACGCCGCAACAAACTTAACCGCCGTGAGCGAGATTCCCGGGTGCTGTGCCATCCTCATACCATAAGAAAGTGCCTCCCGACAATCACGCCCTCCGAAGAACAACACAACTATGTTGTATGCCACGTCAGATGCTTGCACCTGGCTGGCCCCACCTAGCCCACGGTCAACCAAGATCCCAACGGAGCAAGGAGCGTGGCTCAAAACAAGCTCGTTCATGTGACGGAACGAGCCTCCCAAGGACTCCATGGATCCATCAACGAGTTGGTGCTTGTGGAAGGGAAGGATGATCATTGCAGCACGCTTTTGATGAGAGCTAGTGCAGATATCTTCATGGATGTTAGTGAGATCAGAGATAGCCGTCATGGGACGAACATTAACCTTGTTCAGTTTGCCGTAAGCCTGAAAGGCAATGATCATGTGGTCGTTGTTGCCGTTGCGGTCGTTGTCGGGTTTGTTGTTCCAGAAAGGAAGGCCGTTCCTGCGTGCCTTGTGGACCATAGTGATGGCAGAGGAGCGCTCTGAGAGCTCCATAAGGTGCATAGCGTAGATGCAAAGCTTCCCTGACTTCTTGGTTCCTCGGGAAGATTCAATGAGGTTGAGCAGAGTTGGGATGCTGCGTGTGCTGTGGAAGCATGCCAGCATCCTCAGCTCTGTGTCAAGATCCTTGCGCTGGATTGTTTTGTATTTGTACGGTGCTCCCCTGCGAGCTGGCTTGTACACTGCCATCACTATTGGTGTTGTGATGAAGGTTGTGAATAGTGCCATCAGAACACAGATTGCAAATGCTTGGTCGTTCAACACCTGCATTACAAATTTCAAATACATCACATTTTTAACACTGCCATACTCTGTTGATGAAGGTTTTTTGTATTTTGTAGAGTTGTGTTGTATTTAGTTTTTATACTGAAACATATTTTTAATAATAAGAATGCATGCAATAGAGTGAGAATACACATCAAGACTCAATCATAAGTGTTATGTTCAGATTAAAAAAAAAAAATTCTGTTTTTTAATAGTTAGAGTGAAATTAAAAATACTGTGAATCATCTTTTTTTCTTTTTTTAATATAATTTTAAATTCACATCTATCTGTTTTCTCTGTATATTCTATACACATCACATACAGATTTTAAGTGTGTCGAGAATATATAAAAAAGTAAAATAGATAAGAACAATGTGAGTTTTATGTTTTTTAATTAAATAAAATATTATTTTGTTCTAAAAAAGTTTTGGTTCTGTATTTTAGGTACATTTTCAGGTATGTGAGTGATGAATTTTTCGAATAAACATGAGTAATGATCTTATTTGAATGTGCCTTTTGGTGTTACCTTCATTTTAGTGCCTAAGGTGGTTACGGAGAAAAAAATTGCAGTTTTTGTTTGTTAGTACGAAATCAATGAAGTTACATTACATACCTTGCGATCCTTTCCAATGTTGAGAACAATGAGCTCAACCAAACCCTTAGTGTTCATGAGAAATCCAAGTGCCAATGATTCTCTAAAAGGCACCTTACATGAGACTGCCACCACAATAGTACCAACAATCTTTCCAAAGCATGCATTGAATATGACAAGTGCAAGCAACGCCCAAGAAGTGCCTCCACTAATAGTAGCCACATTTGTCTTCAACCCACTAGACACAAAATATAGTGGCAAGAAAATCCCACTCACCAAGTCTTCAATCTTCTCAATCAAAACCCCAGCAAAAGGACCATCTTTTGGGACAATTATACCAACCACAAATGCACCAAAAAGAGCATGGATACCAATTGTATCAGTCAGAAAGCTACAAGCCAAAACCAATGTCAAAGTGAAGCAAATGTATGTCTCTTTTACAGGCTCCCCTGATAGCGAACGCTTCGCCATTATCACCAGCAATGGTCTTATGGCATACACAGCGAAGACTATAAAAGTAGCACCACAAAGCATAACCCAGACAGATATGAGTGGTGAAGTGTTTTCACCGGATATAGCTATTGCAAGAGCTAAGAGAATCCATGCTGCAACATCATTCACAGCAGCAGCAGACATGGCAATGCTTCCAACATCAGTTGTGAGAAGCTTGAGCTCGGCGAGGATTCGAGCCAAGACAGGGAAAGCAGTGATGGAGAGAGCCACGCCCATGAAGACAATGAAGGCGAGTGGCTGAACACCTTTGGAGATGGTTGCTCTGAGAACAAAAGAGGTTCCAACGCCGAGAGTGAAAGGGAAAGTGATGCCACACACTGCAATGGCTAAGGCCTTTGGACCAGTGCGCCTAATGGAACGGACATCAAGCTCAAGACCAACGAGAAACAAGAAGAACAATAGACCCACGTTGGCTATGGTGTCAAGAACTGTTAAGCTCTTCTTTGGGAAAATTGTGTCTAGAAACTTCTGGTTTCTTCCAAAGGCAGATGGTCCTAGCAGTAATCCTCCCTGAATCATACATAATATTCATATTAACGTTAGATTTGTGTTGCATGGTACAAATTTTGTGTTATAAGAACTCAATAATTAAAATCTGATTTGAATGGAGATCTTAATTCTTATTGAAAAAATCTAGATAACGAGTAGATTTTATTTAATTTAACCAGCAAATTTAACCGTCATCGTCCTTTTACATAATTAGCTCCTTACTTTGAATTTGAGTTTTCTTATTTCAATGAATTAAAAAACATTGATGGGCTCTGATGGCTAAATACAAGAAACAATATATTTGAATGAAAGTGACTAAGTAACAAACTTTTGTTTGAAACTGGGATCTAGTTTGTCCCTACCAAAAACATCAATAATAAATAAATAAATAAATCTTACGATGATCTCTGCAATAACTCTAGGCTGTCTAAGAGGTCTGCAAATGAATGCAAGGAGTCTAGTGAAGCAAACAACGATGCATATTTGAACAATCAGCAATGGAAGAGAATAGTCAAGAGGATTTTCATGGTGGAAAGCCCCATTGGACGTGGCCTTCATTGGTGGTGGACATACTGCTGCTGCAGCTGCTTGTGGATTTGGTGTAGCCATTGTTGTCTTATTATTAATTGCTCTCTCTTGTTTCTTTCTCTTTCTCTCTCACAAGAGATAGCAATAGAAGAGCAACATTAAGATTCACGAAACAATAATCTATTTATAATAGTTACAATTAATTACAACAACATAATTGGATCACAGTGCAACGTAACCTCCCTTATCGTGTATAGGGTCAATGATTAAGAGATTGAATCGGGAAGTTACAGAGGGTACCGAAATAAACCGTATGGTACATATCATAATGACAATGTTGACCTTTTCAGTTATTTTCTTCTTCTTCTGTATTCTCTTTTGCTATATATGGCTTGGTTCAACAGCTAGCATTTGTTGGGTTTTCTTCACTTTAGCAACTAATTAATTTGGGATCTCAATTCTCAAC
>JASCZI010030479.1:40179-62167 GCA_036250425.1 Stylosanthes scabra | reverse complement strand
GTTGTTCTTTATTCTTAGATATTTACACTTCCACGAAAAATTATCTATTGTTGTTTAAACACTCAATTCACCCCCCCTCTTGAGTGTTGTGCATTGTGACTAACATTAATAAGAATATAGCTATCATATAAATCAAAGACAAAATTAAGATAATTAAAATCAGCTAACTAAAACCAGCTCAAGGCTTGAAAATTTAGACCTTGTTTCAAGTTCTTGGTGGTGCTCGTTCATAATCACTATTAGCATCAGAAACCTAATAAATACAATGATATAAAATAAATACTTATGCATTAGAAAATTTGCAATGCATGACAAATTTTAAAATTAAAAAATTACCTGCGTAAAGGAATTTTCATTAAAATCCTGAGCCATAGAAGAATTTATTGACACAAATTTGCACAAAACTTGTTTCATAAAAGATAATTCAATCAGCATTTTATTTTGATTTTCTTTCATCAACTTCATTTATTCCTCATGTTTCTCCTTTAGCACCTTGATATCTTGTTCTAATTTTTGAACAATCTCATTAGCTAAAATATCTGAAGTAAATTTACCAAAAGATGCTTTATTACCCCACAATAAGAGAAGGTATCAGACCAAGTCCTAAACCACGAATATAGCCACTTTTATCATTTCCCAACACTTGAGAATAAACATTTCCTTCCCAAGCAACATCATTATTAGATTGTTCATTAGATAGCTGCTAGTCATTTCTCAACCTCTCTTTAATTAGTTCCTATATAGAAAAAATTACATCCGACTACTTAGTGTATTTATGAACAAGACAAAAAAAAAATGGGGATAAAACATATAAATGATTTCAGCCAGGTTTAATTATAGAAGAATAAGATACACATTCATAAATTATACCACTACATTGGCTGACTCCTCATCCAATTGCCTACCATCCTTACATCTTTTATGAGTTTCTAAAAAAATCTCTGCTCATAAAGGCTCGATTCCATCAACAGCCTAACAAAATGACAACGTCAAACAATTTACATGTAAAATGAAGACCAGTTGTAAAATTTTCATATTAAAAGACCATCATTTATTACCAATTCATCCATCAATGTTGCTATGCTTTTGGTTCCTCCAGTGTGAGGCATCTTGCTTTCCCCTATTAATCCTATTTACTTGGATATGCTTCTATAATTACAACATAAGAAGAAATCAGCCTTGATGATAATGAATAAATAAATAAATAAATAAAATTACACTTTTAATTCACATGTGTAATATTTCCATTTCTTCCCAATTGATCTTTTTACAAATTTTTCACCATGTATTGGAATAGAAAACTTCTTCTACAAAACATTTAAGCAAATTCTTAGTGTATTAAATTAAATTAAATTAGAATATACAAAGAGTAATAAGTTCTTACCTTCACAATTTTTAGCAACTTATTTTTCTCCTTTTTATCATAACATCTCCAATCATCAATGTTTAAATGCATTATTGAAGGAGTTCTAGCTAGAATACCAAGAAAACTAGCAAGTTTTCGGCCTTCTTTTCTTATAGCTTGGTTGCGCTTGTTGAATTGCACATCAATTGTCTTTCCAAGAGGCATGTTCCAAATATCTCTCAACAAGATAGGGCTACGAACACACTTTGCTTCTGGATAACCTAACTCAATTATCTAGTAGGATGAAATCTAAAAATATAAGAATATCACCTCTAGAGCTATAAGAATATTATCTAATTCTTCATCTTGCTCAAAATTTATGGTTTTAAAAATGTTCAACTCACCAGATTGATTGTTGTGAGTTTGAGACCAATCTTCATCATTCAACAATTGCTCATATAAGGTAGCACTTCATCAGCATAATTTTGTTCTTCAGCAAATCTGACACAACTCTTTCTAGGCACTTTGAATTCTGTACTTGAGACAACACTCTCAAGATCATTATCCTCAACCAGTTTGTGCCTTTTGCTTGCCATTTCTTTCATTCTCTTTCTCTTTTTTTTTTAGTATTGATGTAGCCCTCTTCTTCCCTAGTTCTTGTAGCTTCCCCATCAATTTCATGTCTTCTATTTCTCTTTTTATATTTCTCCGTCTTCCCCATCAATTGATATTATCACAACCTGAAACAAATCAAATTGTTATAAGTTCCATTTCAGAAAAGAAAATTGATACAAAAAGAAAATTGCAGAAAAGTAAGAATACAAAAGTATTACCTAATTTACACAAAATTGTCATCAGTTCCATTTGGAGAATGTGCTAGATCATCAACTACTATTTCATTAACCCCATTTCTTATCCAATCATTATTCCCATCATCTTGGCAAGGAATTTCTTTTAACAAAGCTAAGTTACCATTATCATTTTGCATTAATTCCTCAAACTGCATGAAATTCTTTTCTCCCATGTTATAGATGTCTCGAGGATTAATTAGCCTAGGGACAAATCATTCATGATCATGAGGATCTTTCACAAATATAACTTGTTGAGCTTGGGTTGCAAATACAAAAGGTTCATCACTTTCTTGATCACCGGTATGTATTAAGTGTGAAAAGTTCACTAATATGAAACCCAAGTCATCTTTCCAAATTCCCTACCTTTGGTTATGTAAACACAATCACATTTAAACAAGACAACCTTAAATTCTTCAGAATAATTTAACTCTATAATATCATTCACTCTCCCATAATAATAATTGATATTTTCTGACTTGGAAGCATTGTCACTTATACTTGCATAGCTATTCACCTTTGAGACAACCATGATACCAGAATTTTGTGTTGTCTTGGACTCTTCATGTTTCTTTGTTCGAAATCGATACCCATTATTCACATCAAAACCTTTGAATTGTCTAGCAATGTAACTTGGACCTTGTGAAAGGGTTCTTAGATCACTTTGAGAGCCAAATGTGAGATCCAACTTCTTAATCTAACAAAAAATAATATGCAACAAGCTATAAAATTCAGATTAAGTAATATTAAATAAATCATTTAATTAATTCATCCTTGAACCATTCATGAAATGAATCAAAATGCAAGCGATCAAGCTGATGTGGTGTAAGGCGACGCTTGCGATGCGATCTCTTGATCTCACTAATATGTTCACTATACATTTGACCCATATATGTTACTAATTCTATCTAATATTGTTATATATGGTAAACAATAAAGAGAGATAGACCGCTCACTTTTTATAATCTTCAACTACTTTAGAATAACAATTGAAGAGCACATATCAATGTGCTTGCAACCACGTTTACCATCCATTAAAAAACTTCTTCTTTGTCAAATGGTTCCCCATTGGAAGAAAAAAGGCATCCTTCTTCATTAGCCTTCTTCTCAATCTCTGTTTTGTTTTCTATTGACCAATAAGATCTTAAATCCCCGCCTTCCATATATGTGAGCAAAATGCCAAACTCTCATTCGCAATATATTCTTCTGCTATGGAACCTTATGGACATGTTTGATTCCGAACATATGATTTCAAAGTGCATAAGTACCTATAATATAAGTTAACGTTATTGATTATTCTACTATATATGAAAAAACTAAAATTTAATATAATTATTCGTACCTTTCTATTGGATACATCCAGCGATAATGAACTGGACCTGCAATTTTAGCTTCAGTTGCTAGATGAATAACCAAATGTACCATGACTGTGAAAATGATCGGAGGAAGAGCTTCTCCATGTCACACAGTATTAGTGCAATCTTCTCTTCAAGTAAAGTTAACTTTTTTCACTTCAAGATTTTTACTGCATACCCCTCGAAAGAATGTGCATAGTTCAATCAAAACGGAACTCACCCTTTTATCTACTGTTCCTCGTAAAGCAAGAGGAAGAAGTTCTTGCATTATAACATGGGAATCATGAGATTTTAGCCATGATAGTTTTTGTTTTTGAATGCAACGAGAGACATTAGATGCATATCCATGTGAAAACTTAACATTTTCCAGTACTTCGTAAAACAACTTCTTTTCAGCTGATGACATTGAGAAATAAGATGGTGGAAGAAATGTTTTTCCATTTGCTCGTTGTTGAGGCCATAAGCTAGGTCTTATGTTCATCTCTTTCAAGTCCAAACTAGCCTTCAAGTTGTCTTTTGAATTTTTACCCAAACCTAACAAAGTGTATATTAAGTTGTTGCACACATTTTTTTCCTATGTGCATCACATCAAGGTTATGCTGCACCAAATTGTTTTCCCAATAAGGGAGATTAAAAACAATGCTCCTTTTTCTCCATGTATTTTTTATCACTCCACTAACATCCTCACTAAATTTACCAAAAGAGAAATTTATACCATTAGTTTGGTCCAAAACTAATGGCGTTGATATTAGATTAGGTGCAGCTCTTGATTCTTTAGTTTCATTGAAAGATTTTGGATCATTTCGATATTTATGATCAGACTTCAAGAATCGTCGATGACTCATGTAGCAAAATTTTTGACTTTTTTTAGCCTTATAGATTTATATTGCACGAAGGGCAAGCAAATTCTTCATAAGTACACCATCCAAATAAGTTACTATATACTGGAAAATTGTTGATTGTCCACATGGCAATAGTAATTAAGATTAAAAGTAAAAATAGATATTAATTTAGTGGCAATAGTAACAATAGCAATTATAATATATGATATTAGTGTCAAATATACAATAGCCACTAAAACATGAGTTAAATAATAGAAATAGTGATCGTTACCTTATTGCCACTAAAAGTTTGTCATTAACAGCCATTTTTCTTGTAGTGCGTGTGAGTCAACGCTTGTTGAATATATCTTGGCATTCATCTCAATCTACTTCTTTTCTTCACTTATCAATTCTCAATTTCTCCCTTTGGAGGTACTTCACCTTCAACAACCTTCTTTATTTGAACATTTGGTTCATTCACAATGATCTACCAAAGATCTTAATTAGTAGTGTTAGTGCGATATTTGACTTTCGATCGACCAATAAATATAACTTTTGTAACGTCCCGACTTTTGCCACGTCATGATCGTTCTAAAAGCCGGTTCGTCACGATTACCTACCTAAATATCTAGTTATTACATATGAGCATTTGACCAAATACAATTACTTTCAACCATTTAATACATAAATTTTGCACAATTATATTCAGTTAGTACTATATAGTTATTAATACAAAAGAAGTACAAGTCCTACCTCTCTTGAAAAACATCTAAATAATTTGGCGAGAGGAAATTAAACTAGGCACAACCTTAAGTAAAAAAACCAAGCGACAGTGGTAATCCAAAACTTCTAGCTCTTCCAACGGGTACCTGCGAACATATCCTGAAAGGTTTTTAGAAGTAGGAGGTGAGAACATTATCTTTTCGGGTTCTCGGTAGAGGGTTTTCGAAATTGTTCTAAAATGATATAGCTTTTGAAAACTTTTTCGATCATTGAGTGAAAATGCGAATCTTGTAAACTATTTAAAATTCAATTAGGAAAAAAACCTTTTCAAAGAGTTGCCAAAACCTTTTCTTCCTTGAGATAAGAGAGAAGTTATTTAAACATTAGATTAACTTAACTCGGGCGAGGAAAATCACTTGCACACTTAAACTTCAAATAAGAGAAAACAAATAAATAAAAGATAAAAAGAAAACAAACAACCACAAACAAGGTCAAACAAAATCTAGGAAATAACTAAGCAATGACAAGCAAATGCACAAACAAATATGATGCATGTCTAGTCCTAATGCAGGCCATTAGCTCATGCGTCGGTTGTTTTCCTGCACCTGACGACTACTCGGGACTAGCCCGAGTATGGTTACTCACAAGCGAATGTCACAACATCACCGAAGCAGTCTGTACCGCCCTTTTGGGTACTTTCCGCATTCCCCCATACGGATCATCAAGAGTGGTGAGGATCTCGTCACCTAAGCTACCGTCACTAGAGCTTTTGTAAAAACAAGGCTGCATCACTTGTGAGTCACGAATGAATCTACCTAAGTAGTGAAGCTACCCCTTCAAACAACAATACCTTATATCACCATGGGGGAACGTGCTTCATGGAAATGCTATATTCTTCAACACCTTCCTTAATGTAAGCGGGATAAAACCATCATCCTCACAAAAAGGGAAGCTCCGAGTAAGTGGGACAAAACCACCATTCTTACTAGGCTCTATAAAATCTAATTTCTCAAATGGTCCCCAGAACCTTTAGCCGTATATGAATCTTAGATCGTGGCCGGCATCGCTGGACCACACACGACTTAATTCAACTGACATGTCTAGTTAAACCAAGTCCAATAAAACTAATACTTGGTCTAACTAAACCAATCCGTTTCAAGAGAACAAGATCAACTTAATACTAATCCCGTACCCAAAAAAGGAATCGGGTTTGATCGAACCCCTCTCATACCGGGCCAAACCAAGCCAACCCGGTCCAACCGTCACTCATAAGCTTATCCTAGATTTGGGAGTTTTATTATCTTTTAAAACATATTTATGCAAATAGCTCTGACATCCAATAAATTATGGTATATAGAGTCATATACTTAACTTAGAAATTATTTCCAAAACTGAAACTTTATTTAAATCACAAATTTTCCCTTATCATTATATCCCCTAAATCCGAAAATAACCCCTTTTACGAAAATAGATCCAAGAAATTCATTTCAAATCCTTTTCAACCCAAACAAATCTTAAGTCCATGGTATACATATAATATAACTATGAAAACATTTTTGGAAAGTATCAATCATTAGAAGACGGTTTTTCTCCTTTTTACTTACTAATTAAGAAAAACTTACTTTTAACCCCTTCAAAAACTTATCCCTTCAATTCCAGGGTAAAATATATTAGAATATAATAATTTGGGATCTTAAAAGCTGAAACCTTTATAAAATAAGTAAAATGACTATTTCACTCTTAATTGATAAAAAACTTTACTTTTGCAAGACTTCAAGTACCAAAATAACTTAGTATCATTTATATACTTCTTGTAAACTACTTTGTAATCAAATCTTAGTCCCAAATCTAGTTAAAGTGTAACTATTAAATGACAAACTGTTCTAACTCACACCTTTCTCAAAGCTTCCCAAATCTAAGTAAAAGTGGTTTCACTCGAAAATTCATTTTGTACAAGTCGCAGCAAAGCAAACAAGTTACTCACTACTAGAAATCAGTTTTTTCGGACAAAAATTTCAGACGAAATTTATTCCGTCCGAAAGAGTTTTTAATTTTGACAAATTTTGAGACAAATTTTGGACGACTTTTATCAGAGGCTATGAAACAATATATTCTATTCTAAATTCGTCTAAATTTCGTCCCAAAATTTGGCGCCAAATTTTATTTATTTAGCGCCATAATTTTCAAACTAATTAGCAACGGATTTAGGACAAAAACTAGGTGTTGTATGTAATCCGTCTAAATGTGCGCAATAACGTCAAACAAATTAGGGACGCATTTTGAAAAACATTAATTCTTTTATAAATTTGTCTATAATTAGTCTCTAACACTCTCAAGTTGTCCAAAATATTTACGACAAATTTGGGATTGAAGTAATATTTTTAAGTTTTATCTTAAAGTGCATCATTATTTCAAACAAACTTCATACGACTGTTAAAAGTTTTAATATTTAGTATAAATATTTGTTTATATTATATCCGTCTATAATTTATCGCAAATGCTTTGTCTATTATATTGTTATATAAATAAAATATTTATTAAGAAAACAACATTAATAAATATTATATATTATATAATCATAAAAGAAAAGAATATTAAAAATTATGGATAATTAAAAATGAGTATAAAATTATTGATAATGAATGTTTTTAATATATACATATTTTAATTAGCATATATGACAGTAAGGAACTCATAGCTTGGTGGCAAAACATACGTAGATTTTATGAATTAGGCCGACGAAAAACAGACTTGACCTCTAAACTCACCAAAAATCACAAACTCAACTAAAACTCATCAAACTTTCTCAGTCGCTCAAGTTACCGCCTTTAAGTAGATTTTATGCATAAAATAGAGTTTCGATAACAACTCCTACACTTATTGGAATTTCATCAAGTCTAACACACATGCAAGCACTCAAAAATAGATTTGCCACAAGATTATACCCTAATAACAGAATCGGTGATTTTGATTGTCAATCCGGTGAGCTCTAACGTCTCATGCAAAGACATTGAAAACATGCAGCAGCAAGGTGTGACTCGGCAGTGGCGTTACACGGGCAGAACAGAGGCGGATCAAGCTTGCAGTGGATATAAAGAAGAGGGGTAGCTTCCTCCCTCAACGAGGACGCGACGGAAGCGGTTCTTCCATCACCAGCAACAGCAAGGAAAAAGGTTAAACGCGAAACCAACGCAAAACACAGCAACCAAGCATGGCAGGTCCTCCTTCACTAAGAGCAGCAGTGAAGCGGCGTCCTCCCTTCCACGATGGCGGTGGAAACAACACCACCAACAGAGGCGGTTCTGGTGATCAACAACAACAGCAGCAGCGGCAATGCATCTCTCTTTCTCATCTTCTCAAACGCAGCAACGATGGCAAGAGGAAGACGATCATGGCATCGGAGGAACGGTGGCAGCAGCAAGAGAAGCAGGGGCTTCTTCATCATCCCTCTCCCGGCGATCTCTCTCTCTTTCTCTTGCACTCACTCTCTCTCTCGGTCTCACTCACTCACTCTATTCTTTCTTTTCCGTTTTCTAACTCTCACTTTCACATGGTTTTTGCCAAGTACGTGAGTATATGTTGTTTTGATTGTTAAAGAGTGAGTGAGTCTGTAGGCATTGGTGTGAGTACGTGGGTTTTTATGAAATCTGTGTTATGTATTTTAATAAGCGTGGATGTGAATGTTGGTGGTATATATATATACATATATAATATTAAGAATAAGGGAAGGTAATTATTAGATAAAAAAATAAATGGTTGAGATGGTAATAACTTGGCATGTCATATGGCTTAACGAAAAAGGAATGTGTGTCCAAGTGACATCCTTATTAGTATAATAATGCTCTACAATAAATTATTTTAGCAACATAAAATATTAAATTATAATTTTTACTAAATGAATTTAAAACAACTACTTAAATTAAAGTTTGAAATTATTTAAAATAAAATCTTTTCTTTATCACTAATATTAAAGTAACAACTTTAAATAGTTACACTACAGAAAAAGTGTGGAATGCAAAGAAGCTATACCTTCACTGAAATATGCTGCAGCAAGGTTTTCTGATCTGCCAGAACTGCATGACCTCGGAACTTTGCTTGCTGTCAAATTAGGTGATTCCCTTGAACCTTACTTAAGTAAAGAGGTAATTAAGTAAGTAAGTAATTAACCTGCAATCAGAAGGCTAAAATAATTAATCTCCATTTTGTTTATAAACAAGGCTAAAACACTGCACGTATTAAGGAATTGCATGTTACAACTTATAATAACTACCATTAAATTAAACCAAATGTTTGTTTACATTTTCTTAATTCCCTTGCGTGTACGAATTGTCCTTCTGATGCATCCCTGACTATTATTGATAGCTTAAGATTGAATTTTTGCATAGTATTACAGTTTTTCATTTTTTTTTATAGTTTTTATGAATAAATTGAATAAGCTTGGTATTAATCACTCAGTCAAAATCAGAAATTATGTTAAGACTATTTTGAATCAAAACAGAATTCAATTTATCTAAACAACAGACATTAAGCATCATTATAGAAAGTGACAAAGACATAGAGATATTACAAAGACACAGAGAAAGTAATACTTAATAATAATCGAAGAACAAAAGAGAATAACAGAGAGAAAAGAGCAAAATCAAAAGAATTGATAAGCTTATATAAGAATTTCACCGAATTGATAACACTAACAAGAAGATTTACAAAACAAAATCCTAACTAATAAATCAAAACAATTCACACATAACAGACACAATATTTTTCACCTTGCAGCGAAGATCACGGCGCGGAGAGGAGCGACGAAGAGCGACAGAGATAGATGAATAGCAGCGGCGGTGGCGAGAGAAGACACGACGGGAGCGAGAAATCCGAAGAGATAAGGGACAGAGAGGCCACAACAATAAACAGCTGAGAGGAGTTAGCACTTGTGGAGCAGTGGATCGTAGACGGAACGTCGACGTCAAGGAGGGCGGCGGCGAACCCTTGATGCTGGAGAACCCTAGCTGCTGGCGTGAACTTGTGAAGTGCGTGAATAGAGGCCTTGAGAGAAAGAAACCCTTTAGCTTTTTTGTTTTTTATTTAATAAATTAAATTATTGCTTATTCTTATTATGGCTTAACTTCACAAAATTACGGCAATAATATGTAATGCCATAATTAACAAATATTACAGCGGGTTTATACAAGTGCCATAATATTAATGCCATTTTATATAACTTTTTTTGTAGTGTTACTTATTCAAATTAAATCAAATAAGTTATTATTATTTACTTTCAAATATAATTAAAATACTCTCGTATAAACATAATTAATATTTAACTTACATTTATCAAAACGAATTATAATTTTCGAAATTAAAGTCATAAATAAATGGTTTAAATCAAAACAAAATGCATAATAACATTTTTAAAAAGGCGGGGTTTTACAGCTTTTGACTTAAAACAAATGAAAAGTCGAGATATAGTGAGACAATATGAAAAGGCACTCCCCAGATAAGTAAAACAAGTTTTTCGACCATTGATATATGTGAGTTGAAAGATCATCATATGGTCGAAGTAGCATGATGATTGGGTCTCTTCTGGAGACAAATTGTGTTACCTCGACTCAAACGGTTGCCTCGACTTAGATAATTTGAGATTATAGAGATGTCGAATTCAAATATATATGAGGAAGACTTGGTTCAACACTTAATAAATTTACAAGACTAATGGAGACTATCAGAATCAATGTATTAATAGATCATATCTAGAAGAGATAACTACCACAAATGTGGGGACTGGGAGTATTACTTGGTTCCCCAACAGTATGTGGTTTGTTTACTTGAAGGTCAAGTTGGAGTCATGATGCGCGCGACCTTGTTAGGGCGGCGGTCCAAATTTAGTTTAAAAGTGTCACAGAAGTGCAACCAAGTTTGAAAATACCGAGTATTGGACTCAGGTCGTTCTCCTAGAAAGCAGAAACAGAGGTTTGTTTTCAATTGAAAAAATATCGGGGTTGGTTGCAGTTTGTTGTTAAGAGTAGAGCACAAGAAAACAGATTAAAATAGCAGTGGATTAAAGAGTACCCGATCATGGGTTGAAATACTGTGTGTCTCTATGAACACTACCGATCCCAGATTGGATGGACTGTCACCTAAAGGAAACTAACCACCACAGGGTGGTGAAGTTAACCCCTATCCGAATGTCCTAGGCATACACAACAGCGGGGGACCTAGGTCTCAACAGAACTCGAGTAAATCCCGCATCACCAGGAAGAACTCACCAGTAGTGCACTTTGCACCGAATTGAGTCTGTATCATTTAAGGTCCCTATACTGTTGACAGGGGCGTAGCGTTAACGGCATCGAAATTAACTCCGTTCCTCCCATCCGTTTCCCTTAGGGATCGATAGCTAAGATCATTCGCATATTTCACCCCATAGCTTAGTCACTATCGTCACTACTCGCTATGAATGGAAATCATAATTGCGGAATTTAAACAGGCAGCATAACGGTAAGACATGATAGCAAAATAACAGAAAACAAACGAACAGAATAACAGCAGTAAAATTGAATAATTCGAAATTAAAGTCAGTAGAGTAACAACATACAAAACATATAATAAAAACAGTAAAATGTTTGGCTAGTGAAAATGGACAAAAACTAATGGAACCCTAAACTAAACTAAAGGAATGGTGGTTTGGGCTCTCCTCAAAATGGTGAAGGCTTCCTCTATTTATAGGCACAAATCTAGCCATTGGTGCGTACGCATAGGCCTCTCAGGTGGGTATGCATATGGTCCGGTTCCAACTAGGACGTGACGCCCAAGTCATGGCAATGCATACGCATAGGCTCCTTTGGTGCGTACGCATAGGCTCTGGATTTGACCTTTAAGCTTTTCTTTGCGATCTTCTCGTTCCTCGCACTCTCTTTAGCCACTTCTGCTCCGAACTTTGCCTGTTAAAGCCTGAAATACTTGAATGCACATATCAAGGCATCGTGCGGAACAGGAAATGGTTTAAAACATAGTAAAATTTGACTAAAATAGCAGATAATTACATTTACAGCCCTAAGGAACGATTAAACGCAAACATGCTTATTTTTCATGTATTTAAGTGGTGAAAGGTTGACAATTAGTCAATTTTTGATATGAAATAATCCATCGAAATGGTGTTTATCAACCTCCCCACACTTAAACGTTGGCATGTCCTCATGCCCAATAAAATCAAATATAGAGGAAACTACACCAAAGCTATGATGAATGTATATTTGCGGAAATATAAGGAAATCAAAACTGTGCAAAGGATCGGGCAAAGAACATTACAACAAATGCTAACCCCACAAAATAGTTAAGCTCATAGAAAGGTAATTGATTTACACAGCATAAAAGATAGCAAATCATAGGATCTAGGAGCAAGAACCTTACCCGTGTCAGAGAAGACTCTTGGTTCCTATCCAATTTCTACTTTTCTTGACTTGCCCTTCATCTCACCAATCAATATTGTTGCATATACCTGTGTAATCATCAAAAGGTCTTTCGAGGGTTGTAACGGGGCTAAGGTCAGGGTTCGGAAGTATTATTTGGTAAGGTGAGCTAAACTTGAATGCTTTGATTAATCCAGAATGCACCTAACCTCTTGTTCTTCACTCTTATTTCCAAAACCCATAATTCTACGTGATATGCATTTCTTCTTTCTTTTGAACAGCAGATGCACTTATTTCTAGCTTTCGTAGCTTCGCTACTTGGGATGGCAAAGTTTTCTTTTGACAGCATTCTTTTGTATTTTCTACTCTTTGCCATCCTTTTTTTATTTTTGTGTAAATGCCCTATTTTTTTTCATGCATACATGTGTCCCAAATGCCCTTGGATGTTTTTTTTTTGAAGATCCCTTATTTATCCTCTCAAAATGTTTCTTCTTGATCCCCTCACTTTTCTTCTCTCAGCAAAAATAAACCACCACTAAATCCTAGATTAATCAAAGATCAAGTAGGTTTAGATTATGGTTTTTCTCTTTTGAGGCTTATGATGTACTCAACTCAGAACAAAAGGGTTTCAAGGCTCAAAGTTGGGTGCAAGGGATAAATGCAAAGGGTGAGGATTATTTGGCTTGTGGGCTAAACACAAAGAAGGCCTTAATCATATGAATACATAAAGTACATACAACAATAGACATAGAGAATTAGACAAGTCAAAAATCACAGTCATAGGAAAGGAATTAACACACATGAAAGGAAATAAGTGGTCCAAAGAACCACACTGTTAGGCTTAAAAGCTCTCTAGGTTTGTGTGTTTTTTCCTTTCATCTATGATTGGATACTTTTATGAAGTGTAAAAATCAATTTCAGAAAGAATTTTCAAAAATTTTGAATGGGTGGGGTCCCCAAAAAGAAAGCAATAGTTTTAGAAATCCTAATATTTAATAGCAGATATTCACATTAAGCAAAGTCAAGAGAGTTAAATACTATCAGGTTCTACAAAAAGCAAATGCAAACAAATATATACAAAGCACTTAGGTAATAGATTAGTAAGGGTCGAAAAGGAGATTGGAAAATTTGACCCTTTTTCATCCTTGTGTTGTCCGTATGCTATGCCCTCCTCCCCACACTTGAAAATTGCATAGTCCTCTGTGCAAATGGGAAGTGGTAAGGCACCTAGTCATCTGTAGGAGGAGGTGATCCAACACTGCTGTCTGGGCACGGAGGGGGAGCGAGTTTGAAGTAATTTGCAATCTCAACGAGGTAATAGTGCATAAAAGAAGTGAGAACGTAGTTTAGTTTGCATATTAGCACAGTTATTCCGAAGTTATGGTTAAAAACCCATAAAAACCGATGCATAAAGATGTACTTCATATGTGAAAACCACATGTTGATTAGGCATGCAATTAAACATATAAGTTTATCATGAAAACATATGGCATTATTCAATTCTATTCTAATTTTCAGACAACACAAAGATAAGCATATCAGCAGGCAAGGGTCATCTAAGCCTATGTTCTAATCATTTTTATCTAATCTTGAGACTAATCACCTATCATGCATCATCTACATACTAAATCAAAGTATTAAATGAAACCATAAAAAGAGAAGAATTAATGAAGACATAAAAGAGAAGAATGAGAGAATCTTACTAGAAATGGGAGAATGGAGAAGAAAAGGGAAAGTTGTGAGAATGAGTGTGCGAAAGTGAGTGTAAGAGGATTCCTTTTATGGACTCCTTTAATTTTTTTACTGTCGGCATACAGATGCGTACGCATAGGTGTGTCTCTTCGACTCACCTCATCGTGCTTTTGGGTGTGTATGCACCCTAGTATTGGGTGCGTACGCACACCCCTTTTTTTTTTACAGAACAAAAATTTATTATTATATACCCTAAACGTGTCTAATCATGGCTTAGCAATTAAAGTGTAATTAATCAAGCAAGAATGCAATAATCAGACAAAGAGTAGGGTTAGAGAGGTGTTACCACGGTGGGTTGTCTCCCACCTAGCACTTTTGTTTAACGTCCTTAACTTGGACGCATAGATGCTGACGATTCTCATTTCCATTTTGAGTTATTTTTCACCAAATGAGCATCTGCTCCCTTATTTTGGCGAAAGATCTTCTTCAGCTCTTTTATCTTTCCTAAGAGGCCGTTGAAACTCGAACACCTTATTGTTGCTAAGTCCGGCTCTTCTTTGGCTTGGTTCTTCTTTCTCTTCTTCTGATTTTTCTTTTTCTTACTATTCTCTAGCTTCTTCTTGTGGTTTCTTTTTTTTTTTTTTTTTAAGGATTCGGTATCCTTTTCTTCTTATTTTTTCTCTTTTTCTTCTCTTCGGTTACTTGGGAATTTTCACTGGACCTTCTTCTTCCACGAGTTGTTTCTTTTTCATTCACTTTTGCTGCAGCTTTCTCCTCCCCCATTGGAGCCTTCTTTCCCTTGCTCTCCTGCAGTTGGTGTAAACTCTTCTTTTGAGGTTTTGGAGGCTGTGTGAGATGAAATATCTCAAGGGCATTCCCAACAGAGAAGGTGAATATCTAATCGTAATAGATAAGCTTGAATTCTGCAGTTTTCAGAAATGGTCTTCCGAGAAGTACTTGCAGCTTTCCTCCTTTTTCCCCTTTTGTGGATTTGATCACGTGGAAGTCTGCTGGGATTACTAGTTCCCCTATCCTAACCAGGATATTTTCCGCAATCCCCACTACTGACACAACACTGGCGTCAGCAGTAGTGAATATCTCCTTTGTTTTCTTGAGGGGTCCTAACTTCAAAAACTTGTAGAGCTCGTAAGGCATAATGCTACTACAGGCTCCTGGGTCACATAGACATTTTCGTACTTCCACTCCTTTGAATTTGCAAGTCACTAGGCAAGGGTCAGGGTCTTTGCATTTAATAGGGACTTCTTCTCTGATCTCGTTGTCATTGAAGAGAGTGGCTATGGAGGATGTCCTTTCATTGTTATAGATTTTCTCTTTGTCCTTTTCACCCTTTTTCGTCTTCGCTCTCTTCTTCTTCTTCTTCTTCTTCTTCTTCTTCTTCTTCTTCTTCTTCTTCTTCTTCCTCCTAGACAAATTCATCCTCACTGTTTTCTTCTGCGCTTTCATCCTCATCTTCTTCTTTGGATTCGTCTTTGCTTTCCTCATCCTCCTCATCATCGGAATATACTAATTATGCCAATAGATCGTACCACCAACTAACACTTCCTTCTTCGTTTTCATCTTCATCTTCCTCTCCCTCTGCCTCTTTGCTGTGGATAACATTTATGCCCCCTTTGGGGTTTGGTAGAGGTTGTGATGGTAACGGAATAGGGGAAGGTGGTTGGGTTTGGTTTGTCTGGTTGGTGATCCTCTGTAGCATTTCTGTCAGTTGAAGACTCTATTCTTTTCTGCGCCTCTCTTATTTCTTGGTTTTCCCTTTGAAAAGTGTGAAGGGCTTCATCATAGCTAAATGGGGGGTTAGTGGCTGGCAGGTATTGTTGACGATTATGCAGATGTTGATATCTTGGATTCTGGCTGTTTTGGGACTGACTGTAGGTATAAGGCTGTCTAAGCTGAGCTTGTGGCTGCTGAGGTGGATTATTTCATAGTTCTACATGATATGCATTTCTTCTTTCTTTTGAACAGTAGATGCACTTATTTCTAGTTTCCGTAGCTTCGCTACTTGGGATGGCAAAGTTTTCTTTTGACAGCATTCTTTTGTATTTTCTTCTCTTTGCCATCCCTTTTTATTTTTGTGCATATGCCCTATTTTGCTTTTCATGCATACATGTGTCCCAAATGCCCTTGGATGTTTCTTTTGTAGATCCATTTTTTATCTTCTCAGAATATTTCTTCTTCATCCCCTCACTTTTCTTCTCTCAGCAAAAATAAACCACCACTAAATTCAAAACAATTGAATAATTCGAAATTAAAGTCAGCAGAGTAACAGCATACAAAACAGAAAATAAAAGCAGTCAAATGTTTGGCTAGTGAAAATGGATAAAAACTAATAGGACCCTAAACTAAACTAAAGGAATGGTGGTTTGGGCTCCCCCCAAAATGGTGAAGGCTTCCTCTATTTATAGACACAAATCTGGCCATTGGTGCGTACGCATAGGCCTCTCAAGTGCGTACGCATATGGTCCGGTTCCAGCTAGGATGTGACGCCCAAGTCATGGCAATGCGTACGCATAGGCTCTGGATTCAGCCTTTAAACTTTTCTTTGCGATCTTCTCGTTCCTTGCGCTCTCTTTAGCCACTTCCGCTCCGAACTTTGCCTGTTAAAGCCTGAAATACTTGAACGCGCACATCAAGGTATCGTGCGGAATGGAAAACGGTTTAAAACATAGTAAAATTTGGCTAAAATAGCAGATAATTACATTTACAGCCTTAAGAAATGATTAAACGCAAACATGCTTGTTTTTCATGTATTTAAGTGGTGAAAGGTTGACAATTAGTCAATTTGTGATATGAAATAATCCATCAAAATGAGGTTTATCAACCATCCTAAAAGTTAAGCCTACAAACCATCTCAAAAGTAGTCAAACTACCTCCAAAGTGTCTGATTGAACTACAATCCCGGAAAATAATTTTATTAGGTGTACCGCCTACAAATTCTTATTTATATATCTATTTTTCTTCATTATTCATAATGTATGTCCTAGGACATAGATATTCTAGTTACCCATTATGAATCACCCACCAAAGTCTTCCTACTTCTCTAATGTTCCAATCAGATCCGAAGAGAAATCAATCAAAACTCAAAGGTCCTGCATTGAATTATGACTATATACGCTATTCTGATATTCAGATTTCGATATAGACGAAATTGTGGAAGTGGCCCTTTAATTTCCTTGGACCATATAAGAATTTTTCGTCCAATTGAATGTTGTTGTTCCTGAATGCTTCATAGGAATCCATCGCTATTTCTTTCTTCTACCGAGAAAGGCTCATTTTGATTTTCGAGTCATAAGAGCCATTAATCTTTCTCTCTTTTTTTTCTCATTATGGTAATACAATGCAAGAGGTCTCGGAAATCAGGTTGTATCTTATGATGAAAACCCAATATTTTATGGTAATTAATGTAAGAAGACGATAATAGGTATCTAATGGTAAATAAAATACCTGTGGTCGGTATATCTTTGAAAGCTTAGACAAAGAGAATAAAGGGACTCCTTGAGGGCTACTTAAAGCAGTTAAGTAGTGCAAACCAACTAGAAAAACTAGAGTTGTTGGATGTTGCTCAGTGCTGCTATAAATTAACAACCATAAAGCTCCACATCAAACTTCAAACCCTTCGAGTTGGCAACGGAGCATAAACCTCTGACGCCCCACATGATTGAGGCATTGATGCAGGAGAAGGCTTGCCCATCAACATAGTTTTCCAAGATGCGACAGGAGCTCAACAACCTAGCCCAAACCCACTTTAACTAAAGGTTTGGCCTATGAGAAAATGGTTACCTTAGAAAGGTGTCCATATAAAATGCATATTTTGCTCCGGTATTTAAATTTGAGCTTCGTCAATAAGACAAAAACCATTTAAAGTAACTTCCTCTGTTAACTGAAAAAAGTAGACTGTGAAACTTTCATATATGACAAATTGTTGACACAATCAAAAAATATTTTGACTTTCATTGTATTTTTAAGAAATGTTGAGACAAGAACATAAGAAAGGGTTTTCAATGGATCTTAAATGCTCAATAGAAGATTGAAAACCATTGAAAAAGAGGGGACTACTACTAGAACAAACAAAGTGTTGATATATTTTTTTCCTAAGTTCTTTGTTTCTTAGAAGAAGTTTTTCTTCTTTAATCATAGACAAGATTACTCTCTTGTGAATCTGAGACTAGTTTGTGTTTATTTCATAACATCTTTGGACAATTTCAAGATAGGTTCTCGAACTAAGTTATTAAGCTTGTGAGCGAGATTCTCAGCACCCTAAGTTAACAATGTAAATCTTTAAACTCAATAATTTTCATGGTAACATGATCCAATAGTTATCTCCGATCTTTAGAATACTTAAGGAAAGAATTTCTAACATTCTTAGGTTAGGTTGCGGTAATTCGAGTGCCTAAGATGGTCAAGAGAATATATAAGCTTCTTTTGGTTGGTGGGGTATCTAATTTGAGCCAAGGCTTAGCTTGAAAATGCTTGAAGCAAAAACATCTAAGGTTCTAGATGGGTGAATTATTCAATTGGAGTTATTTCGTAGACTCGAAATGGGACGTTCTTAGCAGGTTGGTGGGGGTATCCAATCTGAGTCTTACTTGAAAAGGTCACTAGAATATTTAAGACTTTGATATTGGGTTGCGATTCAATCTGAGTTATGGCTTAGTAGCTTGAGAAGGCTTGAGGAAACAATATTTTTTTGTAAACAATCAAGTTTCATTAGTACTAGTATACATCGTTGTGTACAGTCTTCTGAATTATTGTTATCTCTTATAATATTGATTTGCTCTAGTTATTGTTCAACTATTTTTTGAGATAACCAAAATGATCAAATTAAGATTCAAATCTTAGAAGGTGGTTTTTTATTTTGAGTATTCAAAATAATTAATCTTCTGAAATTTATAAAAAGTGTGGCAAAAATTTAACTAAGAACATTACGATAGCCTATATTGACATACCACATAAGTGTTGCATATCTTGCATTCGTGCCACGATTTGAAAGCGTGGCATAAGTCAATGGCGTGCTGCTAAAATGTGACCACATCTTGACTTACTGTCATGTTTTAGAAAATGTGGTCATAACCCACAATATATATTATTTTATGATAAAACGATTATTTAGGTTGAATTTTCGGTCGAACCAATTGAACCTTTAATCGATAGTATGAACGGTTCGATAACCGATCCGATTTCTAGAATTGATATAATCAAAGAACGGATTATTCGCACGCAGTCAAAGATGGCTTAACTCTCTCAAATATTAATAATAATTCAGGTCATGAGCGGATTAAGTGTGTTGAAGTGTTGAACGTCGTAAAGATACCTTTTGATCCATAAAAACAAACTTCAATTAAATGCATGGCATTTTCATCGAAACCCTACTTTGGTATGTCATTTTCAGATAAGCATACTCACTTCAATAATGCCATGATCAAAGAGTGCTATATATGTTTAATGTCAAATTGAGTGGTTGCACTAAGTTTGAGCTCCAACTTTTGTTATTCTACTATCAATTACCCTACATAACCGACCCAAACATTTAGTGTGTGGAATTGTCAATAAGCCATTGGATGCAGACAAATACCTTTTTTAATGTGATTCCCCCTGTATCTATTATATTGTCTCACTACTATAGCTCACCACTGCCTACTTTATAACTCAAAAAAAAAAAAAAGGATAAATTCTCTTCATTTTTTTAATTTTATTTTTGGCGATAAAATATTATGGTGGGGTTTGACATCAAGTGATGACCTCCCCAAAATTAGGAGTAGATATATACTCTTCGTTCTTAGGCTCTATGAATATTTATAAGAGTATTTCTCAATTATATATCAAAAGAAGTTTAGTATAATAGATTATAGAAATGAATATTTATTTTGAATTCTTACCACGTTTGCCAATTCTTTTTGCGGCAATTAGTATGTCTTAAATATAACGATCTACAAAAAAAAGAAGAAGAATGTCTTAAATATAAATATCTAGTTATAATAATAACTATCATAAAATATCAGAAAAATCTGAATTTTAAATCAACCAAACTAATTATTCAAAATTATTTGTTGTTAAGTTTTGCCAGGGTTGTCAAATGCCGTAAAAAATTGAAAGCTAAGGTATCTCATAAGGATGAGAGTTTCAATTTTCTCTAACTCTGTCACGAGGACTTTTTTTTTTTTTTTTCGTAGACGATCGATCTCTAAGTAATCTTTTCGTTCAATGATTATTTCTTATAAAATGATAATGCAACTTCTATTTTTTATAAAAAATAAAAAATTCGTTTGCATATTTGTACGACTTCGTAGAACAAAAAAAAATATATTATTCAAATAAAATATAAAAAATCAGGGGCGGAACTAAGTTGATATTTAGGGAATGACTAAAAATTATTTTATAATAATATATCAAATAAAATAAAATATGAAATCAGCGATTATAAACTGCCATAACCACCGCATAAAAGAACATTTTTTAACATATAGATATAACCGCCACGGTGGTTATTCTAGCAGCTCATAAAAATCGACGTTAATGGTTTTCTAATACATATGAATTCAACATTTCAAGAATTGCCGCCGCTAGCAAGCTACAGAACCGCCGCTTTATCTGTTCGGTCCTGTAGTGCCCCCTCCTTCATTTAATAGTTCACAGGTGAATAAATTTAATTAATATTTTTTAAATTTTAAAATAATAAACATCTATATGATTGGGATCAAATCAAATTTCAAAAATAGCCACTAATAATGTATGCAAAATTTCTAGTATATTGTATAAATTATACACAACTTGAACGAGATTTTGAATTAATAAGATTGTTATTAGAACCTAACTAAAACTATATATAATTATAATATTTTTTATACACAAGAAATTATCAAAATAACTATCTATTTATCAACCAATATGAATGTTAGATTTTACAAAATCTTTTGATTGTTAATTATGAGAATAGAGATTAATATAGAGATGACCACAAAAGTGAAGGTGTGCAAATGTTTAGACATTAAGTCACTCGCTAATTATAAAATTAAGACCATTTTAGATACCAATACATAAGCTATTCTTTTTAAAAAAAAATTCTTCATTTCAGATACTAATTAGTCACCAATTTAAATTAAGTCCTACACTAGAGTTGAAAATAAGTTAAGTAAACTTGTGAGCTAATTCAAACTCGACTCATTAATAGCTTTATAAGTTGAGGAAATGAGCCTGTGGGCCAAATTTGAGTCTGAATTTGAACTCATATATTAAATAGGGTAAAGTACTATTTTGGTCCCTAACGTTTTGCCGTTTTCTATTTTGATCCCTAACATTTAAAACGTCATATTTTGATCCCAAAATGTTTCAATTTTAATCAATCAAGTCTCAATCCTAGTATTCGTCTCTGTTCAATTATTTACAATGCTTAGATCTGTAAAATATGTTTGTGTCTCTTCCTCTTAAGTCTTCGTCTTCGAAGTCAAGGTGGGAACACAGAGACGAAAGATAGTGTAATTCTTATTTACATTATATTATTTTTTCTATTTTTAATATTAATTTTTAATTATATTTGGTTGTTCCTCAACGGCAAACTGAGCCATTAGTGCCATGCACGTATGCTTGCAACGGTCTTAAGATGAAAAGACAAAACATGTTTTACAGATTTAAGCATTGTAAATAATTAAACATGGATGGACACTAAAATTTGGACTTGATTGATTAAAATTGAAATGTTTTGGACCAAAATAGGACGTTTTAAACGTTAGGAACCAAAATAAAAAACGGCCCAAACGTTAGGGATCAAAATAGTACTTTACTCTATTAA
>JASCZI010030479.1:19478-31189 GCA_036250425.1 Stylosanthes scabra | reverse complement strand
TTTGAGCAGAATTTTCATATCTAGATGAATAGAATTCCAAATAACTTTAGCATTCACCATCCTAGGATTCTGCTCAATGCATTTTTAAATTCTGCTCAAATTGTTTCAGAGGTATGTCCAATTGTCTATGTTCGTGATATATTGAAATGCTGCTCATATTGATTTAGGATTCTGTTTGTATTTCTTAAATGTTGAATTTATGTGTGAGTTTTTTTGTGGTTTGAACTTGATTTAGATTCACTTGATTTAGGTTTTGGTTATGAGTATCTAGGAATCTGCTCATATTGATTTAGGATTCTGCTCAACGCTTTTTTAAATTCTGCTCAACTTGTTTCAGGGGTATGTTCAATTGTATATGTTCGTGATATATTGAAATTCTGCTAAAATTGATTTAGGATTCTGCTCAACACATTTTTAAATTCTGCTCAAATTATTTCAGGGGTATGTCCAATTGTATATGTTCGTGATGTATTGAAATGCTGCTCATATTGATTTAGGACTCTGTTTGTGTTTCTTAAATGTTGATTTTATGTGTGAGTTTCTTTGTGGTTTGAACTTGATTTAGATTCACTTGATTTAAGTTTTGGTTCTGAGTATCTAGGATTCTGCTCATATTGATTTAGGATTTTGCTCAACGCTTTTTTAAATTCTGCTCAAATTGGTTTAAAATTCTGTTTGTATATCTTACATGTTGAAGAAGAAGAAGAAGAAGAAGAAGAAGAAGAAGAACAGTGTAACATAAAAGGAGAATGGGAAGGAGGAAGAAGAAAAAAAAGAGGTGGAGTATAAAGTGGAGGTAGAGGCTGATGCGGAGTACGATGTGAAGGCGGAATACGAAGTGGAGCCAGAGAAGGAGGCATGGCGGAGATGGAGGTGGAGGCAGGGCAGAGATGGAGGTGGAGGCGAAGATGGAGGTGGAAGCGAAGAAGAAGAAGAAGAAGAAGAAGAAGAAGAAGAAAAAGAAGGAGGAAGAAGAAGAAACTGCAACAGTAGCGGGTGGGTTCTTTGCGTGAGTTTCACGCGCCTGGGATGAGAGTGTGATAGATTTATGTGTCTGATGTGTTTATGTGTGCAGGTAGCAGAACTGTATCTAATAATCTAACTTTTTTATCTATTGGCTTGTTTCTCTTTGTGCCACATATATCCATCACCTCTTAGTTTTTAAACACAAACTTACTTTCACTTTCAAAAATTATATTTAAATTTTGCAACAATAGTATTCCCATACTCAATGTTTTTTTCTTTAGAGTTTAGGGATCATTTTCTTTGCTTGAAGTGTATAAACAAATAACGAATCTTTTGACCAATGAACCCTTTTTTATTTTTCTTTCTAACTTATTATTTCCATTGCTTTTTTCTTTAGTCTATACCAAAAGTATAGCCTTTTGTGAATGATTGCTTTTTAGACATTCCATGAACACATAAAATGAAAGTAGTGCTGCCACTCGTTGAGTTGGATTGGGACTGGATTGGGGATGGGATTGAAGGTTGATAATTAATGAAGCCGTCTTTTTTTTAAAAACAAAATGTGTTTCTATTTATAGAAAACATTAAAAAAGGACATAGTTTCTCTTTGAGAAATGAAACAGAGATCCAAGTTTATTTGAGAGATAGAAAACAAAGAAAAAAGGAGAAAAAAAGAAAGAAAATAATAAATTAAAACAGAATTATGAATTTTTTTATAGACCTATTTATAATGTAATATAATATAATAATATTATTAATTTATTATTGTTTGTCAGCTAACACAGCCTAGCTATAGCCGTGTTTGGAAACACGGGCTACTCAACTGCGTAATGCATAACTCGATTACTATATTAAAAACGGTCTTATCAAACCCGTGTTATGTAACGAGAACCAAAAAAGTAAATACTACAAAGTGGACCTAAATTAATAAATATTGTATTTATTTAATTTATTTATAAAAAAATCCTGATTTCGGTTATTAATTCCATTTTGACTTCGCACAAAGCTCACCGAATTTGGAGGCTAACCCCATTTATAGAATGACGGCTACTTATCATTAATTACACCAACTTCTGTTTGAAACGCAGCCATTCACGATAAATATAAATATTATAGAAAATTAGTTTTAATTTATCTATTTTGTCTCTATAAAAATTGATACCAACCATCCACGTAATTAAATTTTGTCATTTAACTTTTTTGTAATGTTCTCATGTCAGGAATTTAATCTACATGACAATTTCTAAGAATCAACCAATTATGTTTAAGTTAAATATAATTAATATTTATAATATATAATTTAATAATTATTTATACAATTAATAAATGAAAAAGTTATGGGCCATTATAATTATTAATTTTAAATAATATTAAGAACAAAACTAAAACGGAGAAGCCTCCTTCACTTTTTTTACTTGTATTGATCTTTTCATCTTCTTGCAGTGGGGAACTTGAATAAATTTTTTTGGGGGGAGAGGGGGATTAAAATGATTTAGTGTAAAAATTAATTAAAATTATTGAGTTATATTAGATGTATACAACAAATGAACTATTAAATCAATCACCATTATAAAATACATATTGAAATATAAAATACACATTGAGAATCACTTAAAAAATATATGTATTCATGCATAAATACTTTATGGTTGATTTAATGGCTGAATTTTAGTGTGCAAATAGCATTGGTGAAAATTATATAATACTATACTACTATTTATTTGGTCACAAAAAATAATACTATTTATATTTAAACAAAATTTATTAAAGTAATTTTTAGGATATAGCAAGATTTTTTTTTTCTAAAACAATATATTGTAACATTTGATTAGATTATTACATAGATATAATAATAAGATATTAGTAAATAAAAATATATAGTGAGATTTATTTTTTAATTTTTATTTTTAAAATTTATTTTTGGCTAGTATTTTTAAAATTTTAAAGAGACATTGAAAAAATTGCAAAAAGCTCCCAACCTATTATTATCAAACTTTAGTGAAAATATAAAAAGGCTCGTATGGCCATATCCGTTGACTATTGAGTATTGACTATTATTATAAAACCAAAGTAAAGAAAGGGAAAGAGGTCAGTTTCGAACACATCTCTGCTACAATTCAAATAAAGGGGGTTTAACAAAATTGAAATACTTAGATTTTCACTTCGATAATATTTAATGGAATACACATTCTCATTTCGCTTCCTTTTTAAATTTTTAAGCATCTATTTTCAGATTGTGCACCCAAACTACTCTACACTTGCAACTGCTAACACGACACTCTTATCCAAGGTAAGCCCGCTACATTTTACGTTATCATTCTTCCAATCCTGATTTTCAATTATTCTATACATACCGCCGTTAATACGACACTTTTATTCATGGTGAGTCCGCAATATCTTAATTTATCATTCTTCCTATCTCGATTTAGTATAATTTTTTTTAGTTTTTACACGTTCATTTTTTATTTAGAAGAATATATTCTCATGCTAATATTAAAGTTAAATTAACTAGATCAACATTAGCAAGTTAATTAAATATAAAATCATACATGACTAACTTCCATTATATTTTGTTATCCTCATTTTAAGATATATGTCATGGCTTCAAAGTCCTTAAAATTAGAAAGTTTGTTGTTCTTATAGTAAAAGAAATTTATTTTTTTTTATGTGAGATTTATTATTTATGTTCTTAATACGATGAATATTAAGTTTTTACATTAACTACACCTTCTGAATTTTCAGCTAAAAAAATAGAAATGTTAGGTTGTGTTTTATTTTTTTTTAAAGCTTATATGAAAAATAGACATGAGAAATTATGATATGATAAAATATGTCTAGAAAATAATGACTATCTAGCTTCATGAAAGCAATTAATATAATACATATAATAATACATCATTAGAAAGTAAAAAACTACATACAAACTTAACAAGGAGAAATTTAATAATAATAATTAAAATATAAGAATATTTCTTTTGTTATGTCATGTATTTTGATTCGTGGTTATAATTTTGGTACAAATTTATATGTATATTAGATTCTTATATATTTATTTAATAATAAATTTCATAGAAATAGCTTTAGGAATAAAATAAAAGATATCCTATCAAAGTTTTTACTTACCATTGCTATGTAAAATAGATTTTAATTATTACAATTATAATAATAATAATACAATAGATGTTAAACTAATTAATTAAAATAATATCTTAACTTGGAATAAAAAAAATTGACTTTATCTTGGAAATATAATTTTTAAATAATAATATATTTCTTCTGCGTAACACGTAGGTGTAAGTCTATTTTAAAAGAAAGTGAAAAACCTTACAAGAATATTTGAATACACCTAAAAAATTAGAAATAGTATCATTTTTATTATCAGATAAACCTACAACTCCAGAAGAATTTTAGTTTCGATAAAATTGCCTTTAAATGAAAGAAATAATTTTCAAACTTCAGTTATCTTTGAAAAGCCACAAGTATCTCTTTTTTAAAAAAGAAATTATTGGACTTGTTTGGGTTATTTTATAAAAATAGATTTAGTGTTTATGTATTTTTTAAAAAATAAATATTTTGATACTTAAATATCTCATATGATAGTATACATTTTTATTTTCAATAATTCTACGTGAACAAGTGGTTTTCGCCAACCAAATGCAACCAAGTGATTTATTTCTATGCTAAATAGAAGATAATTTCGGTGTCAAATAGAACTTTATTTAGGTTCACTTTTTTATATCATTTGACACCGAAATAATATTCTATTTAGCATGGAAACAAACTATTTGATTGCATTTGGTTGGCCAAAACCACTTGTTCAAATAGTATTACCCTTTTATTTTTTGTAATATGGTTTAAGTACAACAATATCAAAGTATTGTTTATATATATATTAAAACATTTTTTCTAAGGTAACAGAATTTTGTTAAAGAAAAAAAATGAAAATTGTAGGTTTTTTCTTTTAAAATATCTTTTTGCTTTTTCTAATATTTTTACTTTTATTTTAAAAAATTTCCCAAAAATACGCACAAAAGACTGCTTTTTTTCAAAACTAGAAATTTTTTAAGTACAACACCATTTTTTTATCCTTGTCATGATTTTACCTAAACTTTTGTGAGAAATTTGTTTGTGCCAATTAGATTTGTCTAAATTTAGCGGCTGAAATCCACCCTTAAAAAACTGGGGGATTATTATGGGTGACAGCCAATGAGGCATACATAATGTCAAAGTCAAAGCCTATGTATGTATTCTTTTTCAGTCACATTCAACAACAATACATAATGAATGATTGAATGGTAATAAAGTAAACGGTGTTGCCTTGTTTTATATTGAACAATTTTGTGCCCGGGTGACTACGATCTACGATTCTAAAACCAATATTTTGGGTGTAATAAGAAAGTGTGAATGGTTGAAATATTGGGTAATTTTTCTTTATATTGTCTTACTCCTCTGGGAGACGAGACGACATAAAACAATTCCAACTTCAAAGGAACAAATCTAAAGGTTTGATCCATTTTAATGGTATGGGAACGAAATCCAACTCCTTTTAAGGACCCTCGCTTTCAGATGACTTTTGTGTCAAAATAGGAAAGTCAAATACAGAACAATAAAGCATGTAATGTTTGAGTCTGGAACAATATCATGGATTTAAAATGTAACAATTACCCTTTCACAAAATACCGAAAGAGAACAAAGTTTGAATATGATAACCTTTCACCGAATATCAAAAGGTTACAAGTGGATGAAACTTGAAGGATGATAAATCAACCATTTCTCATAGTTTATCTTGTGCTATAAATAAGCAAATTATCAAACTAAACTCACTTAAATACTTGCAAATTGAGTGCATTCATAAACTATTGCTCCTTTTGGCCATATTTTGCTATAGATTTACTTAATTCTCATTCCATTCGATACCTTGATTTGTTTGTTCGAGTGTTTCATGTCTAGATAGGTTAGAATTGGATTGGAAGTGACCAAAGAAGGTAAAAGGAGTAAGAATGAGAAGAAGAGAAAAAGAATTGTAGTCATCGGATTTGAGCTAACTTAAACTCTTTGGAAAGAAGAAATTAAATATCTACAACTTTCATGTTGAACACTTCTTCTGGTTCTAAGTGATTCTATGAGGAATTTGCGTCCAAAGATCAGTGCTCAGAATTTTCCTACTACTGTCAATCCTGACCTCTTCACACTAATTGGATCATAACTTGAGCTACAGAGGTCCAAATGACATGGTTCCAACGCCATTGGAAAGCTAACATCCGGAGCTTCGAAACGGTATAGATATGTCTCATATGCATATGCACAGGCCATCAATGCGTACGCACACAAACTAGAGTGACGTGCAAGTCACGTTTTCTCACCTGTGCGTACGGACAGAAACTTGGTGTGTACGCACAGGTGCGTGGGCAGCAAGCAAAATGAAGGTCTAAAAAGGAATTTCAAGCCAAATGGGGGCCTATAAATAGGAGGGATACTACCCCATTCAACACACACCCCTTTTGAGACCCATTTTTGGGGATCATAAGTCTTGAATAATTTTTGGAGAGTTTTTGGGGAATTCATATTCTCTCATTTTCTCTCTTAGTTTAGTTTTTCTTTGGATTTCCATTTCTCCTCTAGCCACACTAGCCAAACAATTTACTGTTTTTATGTCTGTTTAATTGATATTACTGCTGTTACTCTGTCCATTTAATTTTCAATATAATTCTCCTGTTTTTATTCATTATATCTCTTTATTATTATGCCTGTTTTATTTCTGCTATTATGATTATCATTAGTAGTGAGTAGTGACCTTGCGTCTTGGTCATGGGCTGAAGTGTGCGGATGATCTTAGCTACCGGTCCCTAAAGGCACGGATGGGAGGAGCCAGGGTTAGTTCCGATGCCGTTAACACTACGTCCCTGCCAATAACGAGAAGACCTTAACGACGTGAATTTGATGGGTTATTCGAGTTCACCGAATACCTTGGTATTACATTATTGAGTATACCTAAGACCTTCGGATAGGGGCTAACTCAACCACTCGACCATTAGACAGAGTGGCTAATTTCCTTTAAGTGACAGTCCGTCTAAACTGGGGTTTGCAATGATCATAGAGACGCACAATACTTCAATCCACGGCCGAGAACTCTTTAATTCTTTTTGCAATCATCTTTTGTTTCTCTGCTCTATGTCCTCAAAACAACCATAGCAACCTCAAACGCTTTTCTCAACCAAAAGCAAACCTCAACTTTCAATTCCTAGGGAGAACGACCCGAGTCTAGTACTCGGTATTTTGAACTGGTTGCACCTTGTGACACTCTTTTCTAAATTTGATAAAGTTTCCGTAATCTGGTTCGGAGTTATCTGCAACGAACTACTGCTTTTGAATTCTAAGGAATTTCGAACCGTCTCGGGGGCCGCATCAAAGGACAATCCTCTTCAGAATTTCAAAGAATCATTTTACAGAAGTGAAATAAGAAGTAGAAGAATGCTTGAAACACAAACTACAAGAAATGTAAAATGAACTTGAATGTAAAGTGACTTTTAAGGTAAACTTGACATAAATGAAAATGTGGAAGGAACCCTACTCAGAAATGTGACTTGAGACGAGATCAGAAAGTTGTTGGGATGTGAAATTGGCTAAGTGTTTTCTGACGTGAAAATTCCGACCCTTGACCTAAAAGACTTCTCTCTTTATTTATAGACCAACTCAACCAATAACACAGCGCCATGTGGATAACTTCTTTTGTAACTGCTTCTTGTCTGCACCTTCTTCGAAATACTCTTCTCACACTGAAACCCTTTTGGACTTGCATCTCGAAATGACATTTCCCCCTTTGGTCATAGACTTACCTCCGATGTAATCTCAATACTTCAAAACAATCTTCTTGTCGCTAAAGCTTCTTCTCGATATTCTACTTAACAACCTGGCTTCGAAAAGTCAATTCTCAATCAGACTTCACCTCTGATTCGAAATTAACAAATTTCGAGTAACAAAATGCCCCCTCAAGATCGAATAGATGTTCGATCGAGAATTAGATTTTTGATCTTGGAGCTTAATCGTGTAGAATAAGAATCCCTTGTTAACTCATTTGTTTTAACATTTTAATTCTTATCTCAAATTTGAAATTAAATTTCAAATTTTAAATTTTTCAAAATAAAATAATGTTAACATTGCCAAACGGCAAAATGACGCCACCGTTTGGGTATCTCTTTCCTTTGTGCCCTTCTTTCCTAGAACTCAATCAACACAATGCTTCAGCTTCTTATCACTCCATTATAAATACAGAAAGACATCTTTGTTAAGCACTTTCCAGTACCTATTTTCCTTGTTCTTCATATTCTTAGCACGTCTTTCTTTCATTCGTCTTCTTTATCGTATCCCTTTTGACTCATTGTGAGGAAGGAATTTCTTAAATGGTCAAGATGAGAATTGATTGACTCTGACTTGACCACAACGTCATCAATATAAACCTCCATAAACTTCTCGATGTACTCGTGAAAAATGGTGTTCATAGCTCGCTCATAAGTTGCCTCAACGTTCTTAAGACCAAAAGGCATCATCACCCACTCATAAGTACCTAAAGCTCCAGGGCATCGAAACGCTGTTTTTGAAATGTTTTCTTCAGCGATAAAGATTTGATTATACCCTGAGTAACCATCTATGAAACTTAGAATCTCATTACCTGCTGCGGAATCCACTAACATATCTACTACAGGCATATGATATTCATCCTTTGGAGTAGCATTATTTAAATCCTGAAAATCGATGCACACTCGTAACTTTCCATTCTTCTTCATTACGGGAATGATATTCGAAACCCAATCAATGTATTGTGCTGTTCAAATGAATTTAGCCTTTAACAACGGCTCAATTTCTTCTTTAATTTTGGTATGAATAGAAGGATCGAATCGTCTTGGAGCCTGTTTAACAGGTCAAAAATGTGGTTTCAATGGCAATCGATGTTCAACCAAAGTGCGAGCTAAACCCGGAATTTCGTTGTAATCCCAAGCAAAATAATCTTTGAATTCAAGCAATAAGTCTATCAAAGAAGTTTGAAATTCAGAAGAGATTTGCTCACTGATATAAGTAGGTCGATATAACGTATCCTCACCTAAATTAATCTCTTCTAGTGGATCTTGGGATTCGAAACCTTTCATAGTGTTGGTTTCATCGACAAAATTTTTTTCAAAACCCAAAGGTTCGAGATCGTAAACACTAGGGCTGTACAAAATAACCGGTTAAATGGCTAACCAATTTAATAACCTTAATCGGATTTTAATTAACGGTTATTTTAAAATGGTTTCTAAATTATAACTAATTTTAAAAACTGGCCAATGAACTCATATAATCGGTTTTTAAAACTGGTTAACCAAACCAAATCCAATTTCCCCCCTAATTTACTCCTTTATACGACGCTGAACGCTAAAGTGGGTGAAGTCTTCTTTGGTCTCTGTCTCTCCACCCCAAGTCTCAGATTTCTTCTACTCCTACTGTTCCTCTTCGTCGTCGGAACTGGAGATCTCTTTCTCTATTCCTTTCTTCTCCAGTTGTTAGGTTCATTTCTTCTTTTATTTATTAACTTACTTTGGTTGATTCATTCACTTGCTTCTATTGTGTAATTGGGGTAAACTTCTGAGACTTATTGTGTAATTATTGAAATTTATAAGATTTGTTAACGTAATTAGGGATTTAGGGTTATTGGGGAAAAAGATCATGGAGTTCTTTTCTTTTACCAACATATTTTGACGAGTAAGAAGAGCAAGAAGTAGCTGCTCCAAGCACCTCCTCAAATCTCAGGTACTTATGCTATTCATTCTAAAATATTAAAACATGTCTTGCTATTTCTTAATTATTGTTGGAAATAAATAAGCAAAGCATTGTTCATATTTAGAACTAACTAATTGTATTTCAGCATGCATTGAATAAATACTGAAACCTTGAAGTTTAGTTGAAAATTAATTGTTTAAAAACAGGGAAAAATATCAAAGTAATTTGGATTGCATTGGATAAATTATTGTTGGATAAGGCTGTTGCTTGAATTGGGTAGGAATATACTATGAAGTGATGTCCTCTTTGTTGTTGTGGAGGAACCTGAATGTTTTAGTATGCTTAATTGTTGAATATATTATTATTGAGAACAAAACCTAGCAGGTGCTTTTTTTTTAATCAACTATATTCTATATATTGTTGCTACATTCTAGTGTCCTTTGCGTGAGCTTATTAGTTTCTTATTTGAATTTTTTTTAATGATACTATAGTTGAGTTGGTATTTTAAAATTCTAATTGTAACATGGCGGGTTGGGTAGCATAGAAGTGATTGGTGCAACGACACAATGATACTATAGTTGATTTGCTTTTGATTGTCTTGACTGTTTTAATTCCAATATTACTCAGATCTACATTTGCTTGTGCTCACTTTTTCTTGTGCTTTTTATCTTATTGGGGTTGATTTACTTTCTAAAAATGCAATTATTGTTATGGCAGATTTTTAATAATACATATTTTAAGAGATACACACGCTAAAATGAGAAATGAGGTAGTTGATCATGATGTTTCCATGTCAGAGTTTGCAGAGCATTCAACTTCTACATTACCTCTTCTCACAATCACATCCACAGACCATAAAAGTCGATCAACGGTTTGGGACCACTTCAAGAGAACCGTTGATGATGAAAGTAAGGCTCAATGCCAACACTGTTTTAAAGTGATCAAATGCGGGAATGGAACAAGTGCAATGAGATCACATTTAAGGACTTGCATAAGCAACCCTACTTCAGATAAAAGCAAAAGAAGAAAAACTGGCACATCACCTAGCCAAGAAGTGGATAAGCATGATGTAGAATTTGCTCGAGAAAAATTCATATCGATGTTTATTCGTGAAGAACTTCCTTTTCGGTTGGTAGAAACTATAAGTTTTAAGGAATACTCAAATGCTTTGCGATCATGTTTCAACACTCCTTCACGTATTACATTGCTACGTGACATTTTGACTATGTATGTAACAAAAAGGGTTCAACTTCAGAAATATTTTTTCAAACACGGTGGAAGAATTTGTCTTCCCACTGACAATTAGACTTCGAGTCAGAATATAGGGTATATGTGATTGACTGCTTATTTCATTGATATGGACTAGAAGTTGCAGAAGAAATTACTTAATTTTTGCCAAGTCACTGAGCACACTAGAGAGATTATGGCCCAAAATGTGGAAGCTTGCTTAAATAGCTGGAAGTTGAACAAGATTTTAAGTTTGACCGTGGATAATGAATCTTCTAATGACACTGGGGTTATGTATTTGCAAAGGAGGTTGATCCCTTGGAAGAGCCTAATTTTGAACGGAGAGTATCTTCATATGCGGTGTTGTGCACTGATAAATCCCATTTCGATGGGTTATTTCATATAATAAATTGACTAATTGTCAACCTTTCACCACTTAAATACATGAGAAATAAGCATGTTTGCGTTTAATCGTTCCTTAGGGCTATAAATGTAATTATATGATATTTTAACCAAATTTTACTATGTTTTAAACTGTTTCCCGTTTCGCACGATGCCTTGATGTGTGCGTTCAAGTGTTTCAGGTTTTAATAGGAAAAGTTCGGAGCGGAAGTGGCTAAAGAGAGCGAGAGGAACGAGAAGATCGCAAAGAAAAGCTTGAAGGTCAAATCTAGAGCCTATGCGTATGCATCAAAGGAGCCTATGCGTACGCATTGCCATGCCTTGGCCGTCACGTCCTAGCTGGAACTGGACCATATGCGTAT
>JASCZI010030478.1:43171-62263 GCA_036250425.1 Stylosanthes scabra | reverse complement strand
TTGTAAGCATGCCCAAGTCCCCAAATGGTGTCTACATCAGTGGTTCTGCGCATAATGACTCAAATGTGGACATTTTTCGTGGAATGCAAATGGGGTCTCACATTACCTCAGAACTAGTTTCCAGTGAAAATGATATTCTGGGGAAGCAGTTCACAAGGCCTTCTCATCCTGAGCCATATGATTTTCAATCAGTCTTGGCGGATCGTGTTGGCCGGCAGCTGCTGCGGGACCATGTGAAGATTAACCCATCCCTTGATCTAAACCCCAACTCCACTTTGCTGAGCCGAGGAAATGGTTTGTAATATCAGGAATTATTGTTGGCCCACTTTTCCAAGCAGCGCATGAAATACTTTTGGTGTACAAATAAGGAGCCAAAGCACAAGAGAATTGTTGTAAATAAAATTGGTCCCCGGAATACACTAAAAATTGGGGCACAAAAGTTCATTTTGCATGGCTTCAGGCTCAGGTTTCTGGAATTCAATCCTTAGATATGCATTGCCAAACACAGTAACAGCATGAAACCTTCTGACATCTGATTTCTCAATATCAACTTACCAAAGTGCTCAATTTGTTGCCGAGAGGAACTTGTAATTTTTTTTTGTATAATATCAAAGGCAGTATCAAGCTTGAGAAGGCAGGAGCTTGGATTTCGCTTCTGCACTTAGACACTAGAAATGACAGAATTGATGCAATGACAAATGTATCTTTTGGAACATCCAAAGAGAAAGAAAGGTTGAATTGATACAAAACTTAACTTGTAGACTATTTTTTGGGAGGGTCAGACATTTTGTTGTACAGATGATGATGGGAAAGTGTATTGTGATTATGCATTTAATTGAAGAAGAAGAAGAAGGGAAAGTCAAGTATTTGTAGAGCACTGAGCACATGTTCGATTGCAGCCTCAATTATATTTGACTATTTTGCATCCTCATCTGGATCTGTTGTGTAAATTATTATTCACAGAAATTGAAATCTGAAAGTGTTTGTGATGGATTGGGGTGAATGTCGAAACTGTAAACATTCCAACTCACAAACACAAACATACCCCCCTCTTACCTTTCTTTTCTTTTCTGGGTGACTTGTAGTTCTAGAATCTAGATACACAAAAAGTAAAACATTAGTTCTGGCTGAAAAATGAAGGCCTCTGCCCTCTTGTGTCAATTACTCAATTATATATATATTAGTATATCCTTTTCGGATTTTCAATGTTCTGCATTGTTGAACATCATTGTTAAAATTTTACATATCAATCGTATTCTACCTTCGTCACTGTCGAAACTTGAAACATATTTTTTTGTTGTCTAGCAATTACTGTGAAGGTATCAGGCTATAGGTGATGAAGAAAATGAGTAAGCAAGAAAGAGTGGGAGAGAAAGCTGAGATGAAAGTGAACTCAGCAAAGTGTATAATATGAGGCTTGAGTACAAATGAGATAGATGACTGCTATTTATAGAACATAGCAAATCATCTTCTAGAAACTTATGGAGAGTTCTACGATCTAACTAACTGCTAACTAGGACAACTAACTCAATAACTAATTATAACAAACTCAACAGACTAACCATAACAGACTGAAGGTAACGCATACACTTAGTTAACACTTAAGCTACTAGTAAAGCATACACACTATCATCATCTCTACTATTCTTCTTCTGATCTGTTTCTCTCATCATTATCTCTACTATTCTGCTTCTGTTTTATTTCTCTCATCATCACCAATCTGCTGCAATTCAGACTTGTTAGCTGAACCAAGACATTGCTCAATGCAGAGTCTTGGTGTGCATCTTGGAAGACAAACTTGTGTTTGCAACATGTGGCAATTGACAGGTCGTACCTTATTAACTATTTTAGTAATCTAACATAATTGGCTATTTATTAACTATTTTCATGTGCTTGTGTAGGAATTCCTTGTGTTCATGCATTGGCTGCAATTCAACAGAGGTGTGATAGGCTAGAGTCCTATGTTTACCCATGGTTAAAGATGGATGCCTTTAGAGCAACATATGATCATTGCATGTTACCTGTCAATTTTGAGAAATATTGGGAAAAGACTGAGTTTTTAGCACCAGAGCCCCCTAAGATTAGGAGGCCCCCGGCCGGCCTGTTGTGAAGAAGAGAAAGCCAGACCCTGTTGAAGACTTCCGTGATAGTACAAAGGGGAGAAGAACATTTAGAGTTACTTGTCAAAAATGTGGTGAGCCTGGTCACAATGCAAAGACTCGCAAGGGACCCCCAAGGCCTAAACCACCACCTAAGATGAAGGGTAAACAACCTGTCAAGTCTAGTTCATCAAATAAAACTCCAACTTCACAGGAAGAGGTGCAACTATCACAATCAGCCCCTCAAGCACATCAACAGGTTTACTCTTCTTAATTCTTATGTCATAATGATTTTTCCTTGAATAATAATGAACTGATTAGAATGTATAATCTTTTGACTTTATGTATCTGAGTGTGGTTGTTTTAGGGACACATGACAAATCTATCCAACTCAGCCCAGCCAACTTTTAGACCTTCCATATCAAAACAACCAATTACGAGATCGCACTTTGCTTCATTCCCTGTGCCAACAGCACCTGCACCACCACCTCCTACACATTTATGCAATGTAGCACTAGCTCCAGGACCCTCAACCCAAAGGTCACTGCATCCAATTAGAGTCTCACCTGAAACAATTGCTGCAGCAAGCATCGGAATTGCTTCTAGATTATATAAGTTCATGCCAACACATGGGCTCAACCTTAAAAAAAATTTATGGGAACATATAGTGGAGTGCTATAATTTCTAGTTTAAAAAAACAAATACCCATCAGACTTGTTAATGTCTTTTGTAACTTTGAGAATATTTTGGAATGTTTATTCAATGCTTTATGTATTTGGTGCTTTGTGACACTAATTTTAGTTCTATGTATTTAGTGCTTTGTGACACTTAATTTTGGTTCTGTTATGGTGAAAAATACCTATGAATGCTTTATATGTCAATGCAAATTATGGTATTGCAAATTAAGCTATTATGTTCACCTAGATGATATGGGATCGGATCATAGACCCCTCCTGTTATCTTCTGATTCTCATAGTGAGAAACCAAAGAGAATATTTCGCTTTCAGGAACGTTGGTGTGACGATGATGATATTCGTAATCTCATAATTCAGGCGTGGCAATTTCCAGTATAGGGTTCTGCCATGTATCGTTTCTTTTCTAAATTAAAGCATTGCCGTCATTCCTTGGTTTCTTGGCAACAATCTGGAGTGGGTAATTCTCATAAAGCTATTCTGAAGCTTAGAGAAAAATTGATTGCATAAAAAGAGAAGGGTTTTGAGGCTAATCAGGCTACAATTCTGAATAAAGAAGAGGAGTTACCTGAGGCTTACTTGAATGAGGAACGATTTTGGCGTGAAAAATCTAGAATTAAATGGCTTCAGCATGGTGATAAAAATACCAAGTTCTTCCACGCTTCCTTTCAGAACCGAGTTAGAAAGAACTCTATTTACAAGCTTGTGGATGAATTGGGAGTCACTCATACCTCTACTGAAGCTATTGCTGAGACTGCTGTTTCTTATTTTGAGCAGCTCTTTACCACCTCAAACCCCATATCAGCTTCGGATATCATTCAAAACATGCAAATGAAGATTGATGCAGAAACTAATGCTCGCCTTACATGAGGGGTTACTGCAGAAGAAATTAAAAATGTTGTTTTCTCTATTAATCCCTTCTCTGCCCCGGGTGATGATGGTTTTACAGCTAAGTTCTACCATTATTACTGGGATATTATCAATAGAGACTTAATTTCTGCAGTCACTAGTTTCTTTGCAGGTGGTAACATGCTCAGGGCTTTTAATCATACACAAATCTGTTTAATTCCCAAGATTACTAATGCAGATTCAATGAATGCAATCAGGCCTATCAGTCTTAGCTCTGTCTTTTACAAGATCATCTCTAAGGTTTTGGTTCATCGACTACAGGGTATTCTAGACAGCATCATTTGTGATAATCAAAGTGCTTTCATTAAAGGGCGGCTTATCAGTGATAACATTCTCATAGCTCATGAGCTTATGCATCATCTAAAGAATAAGAGGCAGGGATCACATGATGTAGCCTTAAAACTCGATATGAGTAAAGACAGAGTTGAATGGAATTTCATTTGGGAGATTATGAGGAAACTGGGTTTCTGTCAACTATGGATAAATTGGATGCAACAGTGTGTCACCACTGTGTCATATTCAGTTCTATTGAATGGCAAATCCTATGACTATTTCTCTCCCACTTGAGGTCTGAGACAAGGCGACCCTCTCTCACCTTTCCTATTCCTAATCTGTGCTGAGGGCCTTTCTTTTCTTCTAAGCCAAGGTGAACATTCTGGTCTGTTTTCAGGGACTCGACTAAGCCCTAGATGTCCTACTATCTCTCATCTTCTCTTTGCTGATGATTCAATTATGTTTTGCAAAGCTAACACAACTGAATGCCTCAATCTCCTTGGAATTCTGCATACCTATAGTGAGTTAAGTGGCCAAATCCTCAACCTTTCCAAATCTTCTCTTTTCTTTAGTAAGAACACCACTCCTCTTACTAGAAACTCGTTATCCCAGCAGCTTAATATCACTCATATAGGTGGTCATAATAAGTATTTAGGTCTGCCTGCTATAATCCATAGATCCAAACGGCAAACTTTTAACTATTTGAAGGAGAAAGTTGATAAAAAGCTACAACTATGGAAGAGGTCCTTATTGTCTACTAGTGGCCGAGAGGTTCTTCTTAAGGCTGTGGCTACTGCAACTCCTCTTTATACATTCTCCTGTTTTAAATTGCCTAATTCTCTCTTAGAGGAAATTCAGAAACAGATGATGAATTTCTGGTGGGGGCAACGCCATAATGAGAGAAAGCTACATTGGGTCAGCTGGGATATTGTTTGCAGGGATAAAATGCATGGGGGGCTTGGCTTCAAGGATCTCAAAGCTTTTAACTTCGCTATGTTGGCCAAACAAGCTTGGAGGATTTTGTCTAAATCTAATTCTTTAATCAGTAAAAATTTTAAAGGCAGATACTACCATCAATTTGATTTTATGAGAGCCCCTATTGGTAACAACCCTTCATGGGCTTGGAGGAGTTTATTGGAGAGCAGAAAAGTTTTAGAAAAGGGTTTACTATGGAAGGTTCGTTCAGGAACTCAGATTCACATTTTTTAGGACCCTTGGATTAGAAACTATCGTCCACTATCTCTATTCAGACAGAGAGATCCAGAAAATGATCCCATATGGGTTAATCAACTAATGACCATTCACAGGCAGTGGAATACAGAGTATATCAGACAGCTATTTCCAACAGATATTGCCAATGCAATTCTACAGCTACAAATAGAGAGTAATGGGAATGATTTACTCACTTGGGCTCCAGGGAAAAGGGATGGCTACACAATTGATTCAGGATATTAGATCGCCTTTTCCTTCTTCCACCCTCCGATTGAGCAACTCCCTGCACAGTGCCAACAGAAGAAGATCTGGTCTACCCTTTGGGAACTCCGATGTCCACCAAAACTGAAGATCTTCTTGTGAAAAGCAATCCACAACGGCATCCCTGTTCGTCAGCGTCTCAGAGACCGAATCCCTTCGGTTGTGGATGAATGCCCTAGATGTGGGTTTTTGGGAGAATCGATGCCCTTTTGCTATGGAAGTTTGGAATCTTTCGGAGCTAAGGGATATTGTAGACCCTGGCGACTTCTCTCAGTTCTGGCAGTGGTGGATTCGAGCGATGGAGAAGCTTTGACAACAACCCCAATGGCGGAGACGGAGTAGCACCTTCATTGCGATTCTTTGGCAGCTATGGTTGGACAGAAACCTTCGAGTCTTTGAAGGAGTAGCGAATTCGGCTGCAACTACTCTATCGACGGCAGTGGAGCTAATCCAAGAGTTTCATCTGCATCATCCACCATGAGCTTCTCATTTCTTTAGTTTCTCTCTCTCTTTCAAGTAATTTTGAGATGAATTAATGTTGTTAGTGGAGTTCCCACATTCTTTGTTTCCTTTCTGGTTGTCCTAGTTGGACCCACACCTTATGTACTTCATTTTATTACACTGATGAAATGAATTACAACTACCTTTGATAAAAATAAAAAAAATTAAGCTATTATATTCGTTATTTTGTGTCTTCTTTATGTTACATTGCTCTGCAATCTTGAAAGTTTGTGGACTTGATAAATACTTCTATTTTATTATCTGTTGGGCCACCGTGGAGATCAAAACTGTCGGAGAGATTTGGGGAGGAATCAAGTGAGAGAACATAAGATGAGAAGACACCACATCCAACTCAAAACCTTAAGGTGTCAAGTAAATGAGTCTCCCATCTTATAAACTCCTCACTTCTAGTTTCTCTCAAAGATGTGTGGCTAACCCCTCACACTTGAACATCAAAAATCTCCCCCTCAAGTGTAAGTCTCCACATCGAGCACAACTCCCTCTAACTCCTTCACCACATTTGAGTGTTCGTCCATCACACAGTGGGACACGCCGCTCGGACCACCATTGCCGAGAAGTCTTTCGATACTTCTAATAAATACTCCTTAAAACCAGGTCGATCCAACCATCGACTCTAATACCACTTGTTGGGCCACTGTAGGAAGCAAAATCGTCGGGGGGACTTTGGGGAGGAACCAAGTGAGAGAACATAAGATGAAAAGATACCACATCCAACTCAAAACGTTAAGGTGTCAAGTAAATGAGTTTCTCATCTTATAAACTCCTAACTTTTCTTTACTCTCAAGGATGTGGAACTAACCCCTCACACTTGAACAACAATAATTTTGTTGTGTTTGATTGAAAATAATGTGTATAAGAAGTCCCACGTTGCTTGATGTAAAAAGTGTGGGTGAACCTTTATGCTATAAATAGAGGCTTAAGTTGAGAGTGTTAAGTGTACCAAATCAATACACATTGTATGACTTTTAAATTCCATCTTCTACTTTAGAGTTTTCTCTTGTAAGAGTGTGGAGGGTGTAGTTATTGAGAGTGTGGGAGTGCTTGGTACCGGAGTAGAAAATATTGAGGTGTAATAATTCACATAATATTTTCTTGGTTGTCGTTTGGCAACGACCATGGTTTTTTTTCTCTATTTTTGGGTTTCCACGTTAATTCTCTTGTGTTGTGATTGTGTTATTGTTCTTTCCTGCTTCTCTATTTTAATTCCCCATGCGGGTATGGTCAGGATGCTTAACAAGTGGTATCAGAGCTGTGGTTTGTTGGATGTAAATTCTTGGTGTGCTTTGTGGTTGCAGTTTTGTCCGACCTTCCACATTAGAAAAGAATTATCCTGTGTAGTATTGGAGAATTGTTCGTGGTAGCTTGGTTATTGCCGTGTTGCTACAATGGTACCTTTTTTCAAGCGTCGTGAAGTTTTATACAAAGAAATTCGACGGAAGGATGATCTTTGGTTTGTGGCGAGTTCAAGTCAAGGATGTATTGATACAATTTGGATTACACAAGATGCAAAAAGTTTGGGCATACAAGGAGATATTGTCCAGGTGGAGCAAGTTCGGCAAAAGACTTCGAGTCAGCGCCTCTCTGGTTGGGCGATATGATGATATCCTCTGAAATCCTGAGAGATATATCCTCATGGTAGGTTGGCACTGCCATGCAAAATGATGAGTTGTTAGCGTATCCACAATTACACATGGGCATTGGTTGGCGGTTGATGCAAGGTGTGTAATGGTGGAGTTATGTCGATGGCTGAGGAACTTCTAAGGAAAGCCAACATGGAAGCAACACCATAAATTCTCAGCAAATTTTGTTCGACATGTGCCGATGAAATTCTTAGAATTGACTAATTCCAAGTGGATGCACTTTTTTATGGTGGAGTGTGATAGCTATAGAGCTTGATTGTCGATGTTGACAATGTTATTATTTTCAATCAAGGTGGAGATTGTTGTGTTTGGTTGAAAATAATGTGTATAAGAAGTCGCACAACGCTTGATGTAAAAGGTGTGGATGAGCCTTTATGTTATAAATAGAGGCTTAAGTTGAGAGTGTTAAGTGTATCAAGTCAATACACATTATATGATTTTTAAATTTATTTTTCTACTTTAAAGTTTTTTCTTATAAGAATATGTATGATATAGTCATTGAAAGTATAGGAGTGTTTGATGTTGAAGTAGAAAATATTGTGATATAATAATAGAAGTAATAATTTACATAATAATTACTTCTATTATATTTATGGACTTGATAAATTTATGAATTGCACTAGTCGAGTTCCTGTTAAGTTGTGGGAAGGAAAATTAACGAAGGGATTAAAGTGTCTTATTTTTATTAAGGTTGGGGATCAATACGATAATTAATTTTATTGGGATTAAAATGTCCACTTTAAAATTTCTTGAAAACTAATTTGGGTATATAGTTTATAAAATATAAATGAAACGATGATGATTGAAATGAATATGAATATAAATATGTAAATATAAAAATGAAATTTTTTTTTTGTTGACTAAATATAAAAATGAAATGAAACATGAATGAAAGCAAGTGGAAGTGGAAGTGGAAGTGAAAGATGGTTTGACTAGTGAGGTATGCTATGCTGTTCTTCCTTCCTGTTCCTGTTCTTGAGGACTAATTAGGGTTTTTTATTTTCCAATTTGAGGCGCGCCAGAGCTTGCAGCATCTTTTACATTCTCTCTGTCCTTTTGGCGAATGGCGTCTAAGAGGAAGAAACCATCTACATCTAGTAGTGGTAGAGGTACACAATGTTTACATTTTCTTTCTTTATAGCCAAGGCCTCTGATTGCACATGTTATAATTAACCTTCACTTTGTTGTAATACAGATGATGTCATTATTTGTTCTTCTGATACTGGTAAGTGCCCAGTGAGTGGTAACAAATCTCCACATTCTTACTCTCATTTCATTCTATCACTTAAATCACCATGCTATTCAATTAGCTTGCCAAACTATGCCTATGCCATCATTGGATCCTTCCACTTCCAGCACCCGACAAGGAAAAACTTCCCTTTCCACACTCAACAAGTTATATTACTTTTGTACCCGTCGACCAAAGCAGCATGAGGAATCAAGGTATTAAATTTCATTTCCATATCACCACTAGTTAAGTTTGATGTATTTATTACTTTACTCAACTCATGCTCATGCCCTTCATAATCTAGTGTCTTGGTTAGGATGTTTGGCTTTTACCTAACTCGGAAGGATACCTACTCATTGAGGCCAAAAGGATGGCTTAGTCTTATGGTCAGTATTACATTTACATGTAGAGCTTAACTAGCTATTAACTTACCACCACTATATCAAAACGTACATATTAACTCTTCAGGTCATTTTAGCTGCTGGAAAAATGATGATGGAAGACGAGAAGGAAAGAATTGGTGTTGTCACTCGTCATATCTTTAGTCCTTTTTTCATGGTGAATACCTGAGTATACATGATTTTAAACATAGTCTGTGTTTGGTAAGTATCTAAAGATAGAAAATACATAGCCACTGAGACAATGAAAGATAAAGTCCCCACCTTCCTTTGATTTTGGGTGAATATAAAGTTAGACAAAGTTTCTCTTCAAGATAGAGATATTTTGCCTATCCTTTTTATTGCTCATCCAAATAGATTTGTATTTTCCCATGTATATGTATTTTGGTCCTGGATAGTTACCAAATGGGGAACCAACTTGAGTTGGTCTAGTGGTTAGCTCACTAGTCCGCTTAAACAAGTATTAGGGTTCGAATCCTGCTTTGTGCATGCAACAACTCGTTGGCCAGCGGCAAACCCTTAAATGGAGCTCAGAGGCAAACCCTTAAATGGAGCTCAGATCCGCGGAGGATTAGTCCTCGGCCTGGCAAGGGATAACTTGGGAAAACCAAAAAAAAAAAGTTACCAAATGGGGCCAAGCAGATATTGTTGGACCATATTCTCCCTGAAACTTGTACTAGTGCTATTCTTTTCTGTACCTTCAAACAGCATAACATTCTCATGCCTGGCAATGATGTTTCTATGTAGAATAAAGTAATTTGTGAATCAAATCTATGCAAGGAGCATAGCTACAAGCCTTGGCGTATTGAGGATGTATCTCAGTTTATTCTGAGGAACAGATTGGGTTATGACATTAGTCAATGCAAATTGGTAAGTATGACGCCATCTAATATAAGCTCAATTGTGTAAAATATAGATGTTGCTGCCAACTCTTGGATTTGCTAAATGATTTATTTCCTTTTCATTCCTCTTTTAGGTTTTTGCGCCGACATTGTTTGAGGAGCATTGGTCTTGTTTTGCATTTGATCCCATTAACAAAACCTTGTATGTGTTAGACTCGATGTGCAATAAACTTTCTACCAGCAAGAAGAATTTGGATAATGCAACGGTATTGTTGGACTTTACTCTTTTTCATTAGGAAATATTTACATTACCTTTGATTTGACCAATCAATTGTTGTTGTTCAGAAACTTCGTTTTGAGGAGTTGCTAGTATTACTTTATCCTAATTTGACCAAAGAGAATGCAACAATAACACTTGTTTATGTTGATGTTCCTATGCAATCAAACATGTGAGTAGCTGGTGCACCCCTCTTTTTTTTTGGTTATTAGAGTTTAATTTGCGTTCACTTATTAGTGTAAAAAGTTTTACACAGACATTCAATTATGCAATTCAATTCAGTAAAATTGCACTAAAAAACCATATGAATGCAAATGTCTAATTGAAAAACAGTATAAAATTCGTTTTAACTGTCAGAGCACAGCAATTACAATGAATATTATTCTCATTTATTGGTTGAATGCTTGGTGAAGCCATGATTGTGGGGTCTATGTGCTGAAATACTTGGAAACATGGGATGGATCAATAAAGTGGCAAGACAAAACCATGCCAGATTATTCTTATGTGAGTATTATTATGTCCTCTACTATGCCACTATGAAGAAATGTCAAACACTACTTACTTCTATTGGTTTTTACAGAGAGAAATCCTCGAGTTTCGACAGAGCCTCATGTGTGAGTTGGTGCAACATCCAAAAAATGAAGTCAGAGAAGAAATACTAAAGGACGCAGGAGTTTGGGGAAACTTAAGATGACTGGCATTGACTCTAGTATATCTTTTTATTTTATGAGTAAACACCCTTCTCCGCTCCTAATCTTTTTCATTTTTGATTTGGTGCCCCTAATGATATTAAAACCCCAGAGTAGTCCCTGATCAATTAAAAAGTTAGACCCTGCAACCGACTGAAATAGGTTACTGGTGTGATAAGTCAAGTTAAAATTGACGTGTCAACCATTTATATGTGACAAGCTTTAACTTGACATGCCACACAGGTAACCTATTCTGAATAGGTTGCAGGGGTCAACATGTTTAGTTTTTTTATTGTTCAAAGGTCGCTCTGAGGTTTTAGCATCATTAAGGGTTGCCAAGTTTAAAATGAAAAAGATGAGGGTCGAGGGTATTTATTCTTATTTTATTGATCTTGTTATATTTGGATATTGGAACCATTCCATTGAAATATCATATTAACCAGAGATGTATTTTCTATAAATAATTAAATATACAAATGTTCTTTAAACTTGATTGGCTTCGGTCAGAATCTATTAGTTATACAATACTTACTATATCTATATTACATGTTATACTTTCTAAAGTTCGGGTTATTGCATTCGACTAGTAACTTTCATTCTTTTGGTTGGGGAGGGAAGTTTGCATTTTATTTAACGGTAAATGATAGACACAGTTGTACTTTATCTTACTGTAATAAAAATAACATATAGAGTTATAGACCAATCATAATGAAACTAAGCAAACCATGTCTTTAGAGTTTATAAACCAAGCAGCGTTTATGAACGTTACATAGAAACACATTTAAGTTGTACGCTTGGAAATCATGCCTATGAAAGAATGAAGTGTATAGGAGTGTAGGGGGGGTCAGAATCTATTCAAAGTATTGACGCCCTTACATTCCACAAAGGATGTATCATGTATGAATCATGTACGTCATCTCCATGTATTTCTTCACTTAATCAAATTCATGCTCAAGTCCCACAGTTTCCTAGCCAAAACAGCATCAGTTCCATGGGAGGTTGTTGTGGACACATTGCTATCAGAGAAGTATTTGCCACTAACTCCTTTCACTTGTGGGTGCAATGCTACATAGCATGTTGTTGCTGCTCCCTACATCATATCAGAACATGTCTGGGTCAAAGAATCCCATATTAAACATGAAGCCCACACATTTACATTCATGTGTCCTACTCATCTAACTTACCTGCGGGATATTTTTAAACACAAGTTTTCCAACCACATTAACGAGACCTGCATAAATAAAAGAAAAATACAACCAAATAGTTCAGCTACTGTCATTATCTGTAGGCTGAAAACAAACAATTTCTATATGATATAGATACTAAACTATAGAATTGGAGCCTAACGCATTTATTGCAATGACCTAAATTTTTTATAATACAAGTCAAAGGAAATAAATAAAGATGATTTCCTAGGGCATTGTGGTGTAGAATGCAGAATGCAATATTTAGTACACAAAATCCTGTGATTTAAATAATTCCTATATAGAATGTGAATTCATAAAATATTACAAAGCCGTAGTTACCAGTCATCACACCCATATGACGGAAAAGATTGGTGGAGATTGCTCCCGGATGAAGAGAATTTGCAGTAATGTCAGCTCCATCTTCCTGATCATGAACCAACAAGTAATATTATAGATTATTGCAGACAGTTAACATGGAAAATGAATAGCACAATTGGACTTACAAAACAGAGAAAGAAAGCTACTAAAATGAGAGAAAAGAAAAACTGAGAAACAAAGCAAATAAAATGATTCTGTGATTGTGCTTTGTTAGTACTTACATGAATAGCACCAGAAAAGATGTAAAGTTTGAGGCATTAAAAAAAACGTGATTTATTTTTTTTAAAAGCAACAATAATCTTCTCGAAAGATATGATCAGTTTCAACAAAATATATATATACAAGAAACAAAAGTCAAGCAACTTTTTATACATAACCAGGAAGATAAATGTGCAAGAATGAGTGATAGCCTCAGAGCTTGTAATAAAAATAACAAATGGTATCTATGATCCTTTTGAAAAATACTACGGTGAACAGACAAAATCAATGTTATAAGAAGTAAACTGAATGAAAACCGAACAGGTACTGGTGTAAAGCTCAGACAGTTCAACACTAGTCAAAATGTTTTGAGAAATTGAAGATAACAGTAGCCAGCTAAAATGTTGCATTATTATTATTATTTTTATGACTTTGTTAACTTTGTTCCCCAAATAACATAAATTAACCACTGTAAAGAGAAAAGTTTGCACCTTGAGACGTCTTGTGAGTTCATTAGCATGTAAAATGTTGGCTAACTTTGACTGCCCATATGCGCGCCAGTTGTTGTAACTATACACAAAGGTAGAAACAATTAAATAAACATAACACTTATCAAGTTGATCAAACTGTAGGAAGTAGGAACAATGTACCCATGTTTAATTCCACAAACATCTAAGGTGAGCTATCATCTTCACCATAGACAAGGAAGCAAGCATATCACATGTATCAAAATCCTATCAGCAGGTTCTGTTTTCAGCGCCATTGAAAATATATATCTTGTATTTTTATGGCACCAATATTAGAATTGAAAAATATATATTTACTATTTACTATTTATATCTAATCTAAAAAGTTATTATTGCTGAATTGCATATGGCAGTGAAAGTCTGTTGCATAGAGAGAGATAAAAAATGAGGAGTTATAATTTGAATTTAGGTTGTATTTGACCTTGATTCGTCATTAATTTTGTCAAAACGAATTCCTTCAGAATATGTAAAACGGTGAGCCTCTGAGGAGAGATTAACAATTCGTCCTTGTGTGTTACTTTGACGTGCTGTGTTCTTCATAGTATCCAACAAGAGATTTGTCAAAAGAAAGTGACCTAAGTGATTTGTGGCAAATTGCAGCTCAATGTTGTCGTTTGATAGCATGAAGGGGCATGCCATAATTCCTGCATTATTTCTTTCAAATCACAAGAAACAATCTGAGAAGGGAATAGTAAGTAAGTAATAAATGCATTGGATGAGGCTTTTTCAGTTTTCTTACATGAGGATGTTCAAAGGAAGACCAGAGGAATTAAATTGTGATGCAAATTTCTTGACAGAGTCGAGTGAACTGAGATCCAACTCCATGGCATCAACTTGAGCTGAGGGAAACTCTTTAAGAATTGACTCTTTAACTTGTTTAGCAGAATTCAAATTTCTGACGGCCATAACGACGTGAACACCGCGCATAGCGAGGACACGACTAGTCTCAGCGCCAATTCCACTAGTTGCTCCTGTTAATCACACATGTAATTTGCGAAATTGAAATTCAAGTGGATAGTTTGATAATCTTAAATTCAAGTTAATTATTGAAGAGAAGGGAAGAGAAGAGAAGAACCTGTGACGATGGCAGTGAGGCCAGTGGCATTGATGCCATGGGTGACCTCTTCGGCGGTGGAAGAAGACGAGAATCCAGAAGGGCCTTTGCTGCTGAATGGCCACATTTTTCGATCTCAGGATTTGATTAGGATTAGGAATGAGGAATAGATTAGAATTAGATTAGTAGAAAGTAGAAAGTAGAAACAAGTAACACAATCAACTTGTTTAATTTCTATGCGACTCTGACTATCATCAACCAATCCGCTACAAGTAACAATTAATGCAATCACAAGTCACAACTTTTATTTTCTTTCTTTTATTATTCAATGTGGGTGGAGTTATGGACGTTCTTATCATCTTTGATTATATCAACCACAACCACGATTTTTTATTTTCCTTTCTTCTCACTTCACTGCTTGAATCCAACCCAAAATGAAATTCCTACTTTAATTATTATTCAATTTTTAATCACTCAATTTTACTATTTTAATTTAACATTCATCTCACCTTATATTTTTACTTAATTTACCATTACTTAATTAACCTAAGTGGATATAAAACTTAGGATAATGCTGGTTTTGGCCAACCAAGTGCAAGAATTTATTTTTATGTTAAATAGAATATTATTTAAATAAAGTTCTATTTGACATTGATATAGTTTTTTATTTAGTATAAAAATAAATCATTTGATCGGTCAAAACCACTTGTTCACATAGAATTATGGTAAAAGTTTTCATAAAAAAAAATACTAAAATATACCCGAGAGTTTACATCACTTAGAAAAATAATTTTTAAAATATAAATGACAAATAATTAAAATTAGACAAAACTAGTTAAAAAGTACTTTTTTAATATCGAAATTTAATTTTTAAAACCTTCTTTGAGATTATTTTTATTACATTTTAAACTCTTTTCGAAAACTTATCTGTCATTCATATTTTTTAGTTATTTCTGTTGTATGGTTTATTATCTTGTACTGTTCTTGCTCCAACACCCACCTGCCACCTACTTTAGTTCATGGTGTTTGGTTTCATCGGAAAAAAGGCGTAGGTTTATTCTTGCCAATTGTGAAATGTAGCTTTATTCTTTTTGTTTTGAGAATATTCACATTATAGTCCACGTTGTCAATTAATGAAAAGGATATATGCCTAACATAGTCTGATAGTCGAGTAAATTTTCTAATTAGGAGTTAGGACCATCTTGAAATACAGTGGTGTCACTCCAATTAAAATGATATATGAAGCAAACATTGGAAATACATGAATTAATTTGTTGAAACAAAATAGCATCAAGAAATTGGTATGCACATCAAGTACTAAGCTTGAAACTTAAGTTTATAAAATGTATGATTCAGAATATACGCATAATGTAACTTTGTTCATAACAACGATGCCTTTGATGTCCTTGTGAGCATGAGCATGGCATTCTACTTGATCAAATTCATACTGAAGTCCCAGAGTTTCTTAGCCAAATCAGCATCAGTTCCATGGGAGGTTGTTTTGGAGAGATTGCTATCTGAGAAGTATTTGCCACTAACTCCCTTCACTTGTGGGTGCAATGCTACATAGCATGTTGTTGCTGCTCCCTACATACATACATACATAGCCAAATGATGCTTTATGTTATGTGCTAACTGCTAAATAATGCTTATTGGCCTCAATAACAATATCATGTCTCATACCTGCTGGACATTTTTAAGCACAAGTCTCCCAATTGCATTAACTATGCCTGCAACAACCAATCAGAAATGGAAGGTACTTTATGAATTGATGCTACCTAAAATAGTAGAATGTGGTAGTTACCGGTGGCCACACCCATATCCATATATCGGAAAAGGTTAGTGGCAATGGTTCCCGGATGAAGAGAATTTGCAGTAATATCAGCTCCGTCTTCCTAATCATGATTCATGAAGCAACAATTAATATTATTATAGAGTAGAGCAGCTAACTAGCTAACTAACTAACTAACTAACTAACCTTGAGACGTCTTGCGAGTTCATTAGCGTGTAAAATGTTTGCTAGCTTTGACTGCCCATATGCACGCCATCTCTGGTAACTATGAATACAAATATATGTAGGTAAGCACAATTACTCTCATAATTTAATTAATTAATTACCACTACTCAATCTCGTGTACCTTGCTTGGTCATTGATTTTGTCAAAACGAATTCCTTGAGAATAAGTAAAACGGTGAGCCTCTGAGGACACATTAACAATTCTTCCTTCTCTCTTACTCTGCCGTGATGTTTTCTTCATTGTATCCAACAACAGATTTGTCAAAACAAAATGACCTGTGCATCATGTGGAGAGCGTCAATTAACATACATGAGTAATAATAATATTAATAGCAATTAGCATACCTATGTGATTTGTGGCAAACTGCAGTTCAATGTTGTCTTTGGAGAGAGTGAAGGGGCATGCCATAATTCCAGCATTGTTTCTTGAGAAGAAAGAAAAGAAATGATGAGAGAATGGGATTAATGGGAGAGAAAGAGAAGATTGTTTTCTTCTTACATTAATATGTTCAAAGGACGAGAAGAGGATTTATATTGTGATGCAAAATTCTTGACAGATTGGATTGAACTGAGATCCAACTCCATGGCATCAACTTTAGCTGAGGGAAACTCTTTAAGAATTGACTCTTTAACTTGTTTAGCAGCACCCAAGTTTCTGACAGCCATAACAACATGAGCACCCCTCAAAGCAAGAACACGAGTAGTCTCAGTGCCGATTCCACTGGTGGCTCCTGTGACTATGGCAGTGAGCCCACTAGCATCTATGCCTTGTGTCACCTCTTGTGCTGTTGATGAAGATGAGAATCCAGAAGCCCCTTTTCTGCTGAATGGCCACATCTTCTCTTCTCTTCTCTTCTCTGCTCTAGTTACTTATTACAAACACACACTTTCCCTTTCTCTTTCTCTTTCTCTTTCCTTTTCCCAAACGGGGGAATATATATGTATATAAATAATCCCAATATAATTGGCTTTTTCTCTGTGGTCTTTAAGCTGCCAAGTGCCTACTGCCTCCTCCCAAAATATCCCATTAATATAGTAAAACTAATTTTAAATCCATTAATATTTTAACCTGTTTGCTTTTACAGTCTTTGAGTTGAGTTATATGCAGACACAAACAACATTGTTATGAATGATGCCACTAAATTTTACAACTTGAATCTCTCAAGTCTCAAGCAACTTGCGTATTGTTTCTTTTTCACATAACTAACTTGGTGGTGTTGATGCCTTTTTATTACACCATATGCTTTTATACAATTGTGCTCTGCTATTGCTATATCAATGTCATTCACTCAACATATTGGTGTTGTTCAAACTCTTACAATTATAATATTTGCAGACTCATAAGAGTAGTCACCTGAAATATGCATGCATTAGGGAAAGAGAGCATATTCATATATATCTCCACACCCAAAATTACCTTTACTATATTAAAAGCTGAGCTAACATACAGAAAATATGGTTCAAGACCTTATACATGAAAATAAAAGAAAATTACATACATGATACATAGTCTAATGATAAAAACAAACATGACCCTTATATATCTGTATCTGGATCATGATTAATTGTCCTTGTGGGCAGAGTAATAGAGCTTGAAAACTCTTGGAAGATAAACAGGCAAGAGGAATCCAAACAAGTTGAAGCACCAGAAGGCCATGTTAGCCACAGCAAGAGCCCTCCCAACATACACCCTCCTATCAGACCCACTGTGCTCCTCATTGATCTTGTAGATCTCACTCCTAAGCCAGTCCACAATCGTGAATATCCTCCTTGAATTATAGAACACCGGTACAAATGCCCTTATTGGTGCTGAGAATCTCCCCGAGAATGCAAAACCTTCCATGAAAACTTGACTTGCCAACAGAAAAACATGAGGTGCTGCTGCCTTGATACCTTCCTTGTCCCCCTCAAATATACCTTCCAAGATATATGCTATGGGGGCATATAATCCAATCATGGCACCAACCATAACATATAGCTTCAGGACCTTGTTTTGAGGGCTGAAAACTTGTACTTCCTTTGATGAATCAAGAGGTGGAAAAGCAACCTTTGAGATGAAGTACATGTAGAAAATGGAGAACACCACGAAGGCAAAGTCTTCAGGGCTAACCATGCCACTTGCTGACAGCACTATCCCAACTGCCAAACAATTCAGCTGCCGGAAGGACATGAATCCAACCCTGCGTGTCCTCGTGATTGTGGTTTTGCTGACATTATCATTCTTGCTGTTCTTGAGTGAGTGGTCTTGTTGTTCTTTGTGGACAACTTCTTCTTCCTTTGGTAGGCTAATATCACTCGTTGGACCAACCCCACCCGACATTTTCTTCTTCTGAAACTTTTAACAACCTTTTCTGTCGATTTTAACAATTCAATTTGCTGTTTCTTCAACTATAACCAAAATGGAACAGATATCTAAAATATTATCGAAGGGTTCTTTTTCTTTTTTTCTTGTTAACTACTTGAGAAAGATGATTGATTAGATAGGAACGAATGAGAAGAATTTGAGATTAAGGGAAATGAAGGAAGGAAGGAAGATAAGGTTGTAGATGATGGTGGAAGTTGTGGACAAATGGCAGGTTCATATGAAATATTATCAAGGTTTGGTGGCGTGGCTAATTTGTGTGTGTTGTTGTGACAAGTGTTGATTTGTAATTGTAAGGTTTTGTGCTGCTTCTAAGCCACGAGTTTCG
>JASCZI010030478.1:22624-39895 GCA_036250425.1 Stylosanthes scabra | reverse complement strand
CGTGGGTTCGAACAGCCTCTCTACGAAAGTAGGGGTAAGGCTGCTAGTATATTCCCTTCCCCAGCACCCCACCAAGTGGGACTTGAACTGGGTTGGCCCTTTATAGGATATCATGAAATTCATTAACTTGAATCTATTTCGGAGTTTATAAAAATAATTACCAATTTCTGCTCTACCAAGAAACTAGTGCTAGCAACAAGGTTTTTTGGTTCAAGACCAATCTTTCCAGCCTCTCCATCAAAAACATATCTTTGCATTGACACCGCTGTCCCACACAAAAATGTTTTTTCACTGGAATCATCAAGTATACTGAATAACTCTTGGGAAGATATAGGAAAGCTTGAAGGCCTGGATTCGACAATATCCTGAAAACAATTTATATTTACAGCATGAATATAGCATAACAAAAAAACATATCTGAAACAAAAAAAACAAAAAAAACTGATAAGATCATTAAGTTTCATACCAAAAGGGCAGAACCAGCCCTAACATAATACTGTGGAAGAGAAGAAAATCCTTGTTTTTGAGTAAGACTTGCCAAAGCTTTTAAAATTGAAGACCCTGGAACTTCCTGAAGAATATTCATGTCAATTAGTAAAAAAAAAAAACAGCAATATAATTAGATTAGCTAGCGTAAAAAGGAGGAAAGAGGAAACAATAGACACTGAAAAGAAGAGAATCAAAAGTGATGTGCTTTGATGAAGAAGTTTCAAACATTCACATTCATATTTGAAAATGCACCTATAACCATCCAACAAATGGACATAGCTCATGAGTTTCCACTTTTCTAATCCATAATATAAACTGCAATAAAAAAGTAATACAGCCAAAATAAAATAAAACACATAAAAATCTGGCATACTATATGAGGATTGATCCAAGTATTCTCATGCAATGAAAATACTGCAATTTTCTTTTAAAACAAAAAAATAAATAAATAAAATTCAGGCCTTCAAATATGATCCCAATTTAGCAGTTGTGTTAAAGTGAGCAAGTAAAGAAGTAAGTAAGTGACTGGAGAGGCCTCATGTCATTCAGATGTCGTTATATCCATTTCATCCCTTCCAACCATAGCCATAAATATTTGACATACACTAGTAAGATAAAAGTAAGCCACATTAAAATAACTTCATGTACAAGTAAACAAGCCATGTAAGAAACAGCAAGTTATACCTCCAACGCCACATTCTTGAATGACATAACTTCCTTTGCCTCTACTATAGAGAGCTACATCATTGACAAAAAATTAGTAAAAAACAAAACTACTAGTATTTGTCATCCAAGTGAAATTCAATAGATGAATAATTACCTTATCCCAATAAGCTCCTAGAAGATCTCTGTTTTTCTTAGAATCCTACAAATTATAAGCAGCATTGGGTAAAATTAAGGAGGGCATGGAAAAGAACCAACTATGAAAACACAGAAAGGACTCATCAACTAAGAGCAAAAATGAGATAAATATTTCTTTTATTTAAAGCTATAAAGAAAACCTTATCAAGCTTCTTCAATCGATGGTGTACCCGCATATGTCTTCTATAGTTAATGGGAGAGCAAAACTCTTGAGAACACTTGTCACACTTCTGCAACTGAACCTTCACAGGAGAAAGAAAAGGCCACCCTGGAAGTTCTGTCAAACAAATAACAGGTTGTATTAGAATACTTGTGTTTAGAACAGTACACACCAGTACCAAGCCCAAAAGAAATTTGGTACATTTTCCGTTCCCCATACCCTACGTTAACACGGTATACTTGTGCAGCAGGCTGCCTTTTAAAAAAAAAAAAAGAGATAGAGTTGTGTTAGTTTTGAACAAGCCAACATACAGGCAAAATTGATCTAAATATTTTAAACTATCGACTCTTTCCCTTTCTCTTGTATTTTTCTGTCAAGGGAAAAACACATTCAATAACCAATAAATATCAAATGAATACAATTTGGTATTCACCATATACTTTTTTGAAAAAACAGAGCCCACAACAAATATAATGACATAATATGAAGTTATTATTGATACCTTGCTGATCTAAAGCATGAAGTAGTTGAATCCATTGTACAGGGCTGTCACCAGCCCTAGGAAAAGAAAGGAAAGGTTCCTTTCCAATTGCTTGTCTGATGATGGTATCTATAGAATCATTTCTGTCTTCTGTTTTCATGATATCAGGAGAGCCAGAGGCTGTGAGCTTAGCAACTGGCATCTATTCACACCAAGGGCTTACCAAGAGGGTTTACAAGATTCTACATCATAAATTATGAAAAATTACATGTAAACATAGGCATAATTTAAATAACTAGAGAAAGGAAAGAAATAAATAAAGTTATGTATCCAACAAAATTGAATTTCAAGGGAACAAAAAAAATGTCAAGACACAATTGATGGGAGAAAGCCAAAGATAGGATGGTATAAATCGCTCAACTGGTTTTGGAGCACCCAACGTTCATATGATGAAGAAAAACATGAGATGGTTGGCATGAAAATGCAAGAAAACTGCTATTATCAAAGAATTAAACATATAATTATCAATCTCACTGGTATATTAGTAATACTTTAATTGCTCTCCTCATTTAAAATTATCATAGCTTGAACTATGAAAACAAACAATGTAATCTAAGTAGCTCAGTTATTTAATAATTACTTGCAATTACAGAGGTGCAATTCTAGATCTAAGAAGACATCCAAATCATGGCTATACCAGTAAACTATTATACACTTGTACATTGCCATAATGTAACTGAAAACAAAAAAAAAGTCAGAGAGTATAAAGATTGATCATTGAATAACTGAAACATGAAATATATTGAAATGGATGTAGATGTAGAAAGTGCAGTTTTAATCCATGTTAGGGTCTTAAACATATATATTGGCATAATGCTAATAAATAAATAAATTCATTCTTCATATTGAACAGCTGAATCAATTCTATATTTTGGATATAGAAAATAATAAGAGAAATCTATAAGAACATGATCTGTGATAAAGTGAGGGGAAGCAAAGTAGAATGATAGTGGATCATGTAGGTACGGCGTACGTACCAGTGAGCAAAAGGAGATCCGTTGAAAAAGTATCCAAAGAAGAAACAAAAGGAGCTGAATAGATTTGGATACAGCGAAAATGGTGGTTCTGAGTCTCAGAAAGAGAGGCTCGTTGTCCTTGTCCTCGTGTTTCCCTTACCAGGCTGCAGTAGTAGCAGTAGGGTGAAAATTAAAATTCAACAAACACAATTTAATTACTAAATTAGTTATTATTCATTTGGATTTTGGGCATCCTTACTTTTAACTTTTATCCAACCAGTGAGAGCCACGTGCCTCTCCATTCAACTCCTTATTGCCCAAAATAATTAACAATTAGCAACTGTAATAATGGAAGAATTTGTAAAGGTTATTTTAAAATGTGTAATAGTATTATTTTGTCACTAGATATACCATTGTACGCACCTGTACACACCATCTAACAATACAAAAATGATGTGTACAATGATAATAATAGGTGGCCATAGAGTAACCTAATAATAATCATGTTTAATATAAAAGGAATAGCATTCATAAATGGCCTGCAAAACCCAAGCATCAGTTACACTATAAGATAATTGTTCAAAATCGTATTGATTACTTATATTTCAATTTTTTATTAAAAAAATAAAAAGGTTAGGAAACTTGAACTCAGGATACGACATGTGAAGACAAAGTGGAGGTGAGAGAGGTTATATGCTATGGAGAATGATAACATTGCATGGAATATAAGGTAGATATGAGAAGGTAGATGGAATCAGTTTTCAGGTTTATATGAAAATTTTAGCAAACTTTCCTCCACGTTTATCGATATTGTTAGGAGAAGGAAACGGAAGAGAATGTGAGAATGAACTTGTTCAGATGTTTTGGAGAACTTTAGTGTTCAAGAATTAACAAGGGTAATGGAAAATTACAATAACAATATACTTTAACAAAGGGGAATAATTCCCAGAAAAGAGGAAGGTATAATTAAAACTTTCCCTTCCCCTCCATTTCCTCGCCATATGTGCATGTATTTGTAATTTGACTATGGATTATGGAAAAGCTTCACTGTAGTTGCTGCCACTCTTGAATTGCATTGTGTAATGCATAATTAGGCACTAAATTTGTGTGCTCAAGCTTGAGGTTTGTCATTGGGGAAGTGTCATGACCACTATCCAACCATTCTCTTATTGCCTCGGCTTCATATGTAAAGCCATCTGCAGCTATGTATGGATCTTCCATTACCTCCTGCAAAATAAAAAAGACAAACAATGACTAACCCCCAAAAAGCAGCAGCTAATCTAGCATATCTATTTTGATAAGCACCTATTTCAACCAATTTTTTATCTTCACCTGCACAATGGGGCATACAAAGTGGGACGGAGTGCGACGATGCTTCTTGGACGTCAAATATGGTGGCATGTTCATGCACATAGTTTTGAATGGTTCAAGAACACCCCAAATATCTGATGTGAGGTCCGGCCGATTCAGCCAACTCTTGTCACAACATCTCAATGCTAAATATGCCAGATGTATAGTTTGATCAAGTGGCCACTCACCAGCTGAGAAGTCCAATACTGCTTCAAGGTTATCTTTTTCCAGTGCACATTTGACATCTTTGACTAGCCCCAGAAGTGGTCTTCCAGTTAAAAGTTGCAACAACAAGATTCCAAATGAATACACATCTGATTCTGGAGTGAATTTGTCAGTGGCAACATACTCTGGATCAACATATGCCAAACTTTCATTTGAGTGGCTGTGTGTTCTGGTTGTGTCAGCTGAATCCACATTCTTTTCGACTAAACCACGAATGCCAATGTCAGCCAGTTTGGCAACAAAGTTAGCATCAAGGAGAACCTTACTAGCTTTCAAATTCCCATGTATAATACTAGGCTCGCTAGAGTGAAGAAAAATTAGAGCAGAGCATATGTCAGCAGCAATGGATATTCGAATTTGCCACGGGAGTGGAGACTTTTCTTTGCGGGCAAGGTGACCTTCAAGGCTGCCATTGTTTAGATATTCATATACAAGTGACCTAGACTCGGCACAGGTTCCAATCAGTGTCAACAGGTTTCGATGTCTCACCTGACTCAAAACTGCTACCTGAAAATTCAATAAAAATTATAACCAGGGTGAATACGCAAAAATAGATGAGTTCCTCACAAAAGCAGAAACTATGATAGATTTGTCCAGCCAAAATAATTCAACCCTGGAGATACTTAAAGAACTCAGAAGATATATTTTAAACCAAGCTAAAAAGTGAATAGACGAAAGAACTCTGGAGATCTGTAGTTTATCTTTTCTAAGAACCAAAATATGTCATAACTGTGCTTCAAAAATGAATCTGGTGTAGAATAGGGCATAGTACACCATACATTACTTTGGAGAAGGTGAAAATGAACATATAAGAATACTGACTCTTAAAAGTCATTGGGTTCTTAAATGAGCATCCTAATAATCTAATTTTCAGACTACCAAGTAAACACTCATCATATAAAATTAGTAAATTACCTGACGTTCAAACTCCAATTGGCTCTGACAGCCATAAGAAGGTAACATTTTTATAGCAACATGCATATTGCGAAGCACTCCTTTGTAAACACTTCCATACCTTCCTTCTCCAATCTTCCAAGATGGATCAAAATCATTAGTTGCCTCATTGATCTCCATGAAAGAAAATACAGGGAACTCTACAGCATATGAAAATGCCGTATGTGATTTTCCGAATTCCCTCAGCACTTGGACTTGCTTTGCTGCATTTGCACACTCTATCTGCAGCCTATCTCGTTTTTCCTTGAAACTTATCAAGAGGTCCACAGCTGATAAAATCTTCTCCTCCAACTCTTTTGCTGTATTCTGTGTCTCAGAAAGTTGGTTCTCAAGTGCTGAATTTTGTTCTTGGACAGCTAGCAACCCATGCATTATTTCATCTTGCTGATTCTTTGTTTTTTGTAATTCTTCCTTCTCTCTAGCCAATTGTTCTTCAACTTCTCTTCTTTTGTTTTTCTCCTTAGTGCACAGGCTTTCTATTTCTAATACTTCACCCTTCTGAAAACCAAATTGCGGCAGCAACGTTTCAGGAAACAATGAAATTGATATAGTTCATGCATAATATGGCAGCAATTCATATATATATGCTACATGTATATGAAGGCATTCCCTTCTATATGTAAAAAAACATGCTTCTGCCACATTAAATTGATGATACTTTGCATCTGAAATTGAGATAAAATACGCAGACAGAATTCGATTTGCTTTCCACCTCCAAAGTTCTTTCTTTGACTTTCCACTGCTTTAAAGCCTGTTCAAATTCTTTTCGCCTCATGCTTTTAGTATCTCTGGTGGACTCTTCCAGTCTACCATTTATTTTGCTGTTGTCTTCAATTTCATCATCTACCTCCTCCTGCAAAATCACGAAGAATTCAAAATTTACCACTTGGTTTAAAATGGACATATAGGCTGTCCCACCTAGTTGGGCATGGCTTATTTGTTGTTATTTTAAAATAGAAACAAAAGAACTAACAACTAATAGAAAGGAGTGTATCTTTCTATACATATTGATATCCAAAATCCTTTCAGTATACACTAATATTATTCACAATACACCATGCATTCATGCTTTGTAAATCATGAATTTAATGCCTGTTTTCAACATATTTTAAGTGCAGGCAAGCATGTAGAAGAAGTTTCCTACCTTAAAATGGTAGTAGCATCCCAGAAAATGTAAAGTAATCTAGCATGAAAATTGCAGAAACTTGTGCACTAGAAAACAAGCACCTCTCACCTCATGAAACAGCAAACCTGTCAAGTTTGAACTGTCAGTCACACTAATGGAGGACCATTTTGAACATAATGAACCGTGGGAACTGAAAGTTTCAATTTCTTCCACATCGTCAGAATCTGCACAACCCTGTCACAAGTTATTACCCATAACAATCCTGATAAATGATAATAGCTGAAAATCACCTGTCATTCTAAAATCAATTAAAAGAAAGAGAATGGAAAGAAACATCCAGCAGAAATACCTAAATGTTCCAGTCCATCAGGAATTGATTCAGATTCAAACTTCTGTGATTGTTCGGCTTCTGCATGTGAATTGAGCACCAACAGTGGAGGGGCAGTCTCTATTTCTGGTGTAAGTTTACTATCTACCCTATTTATTGTTCACATTTCACAAAAGTGGAAGTGAGGACATGTTTGTTGCTGCAAAGCTTCAAAACGGCTTATCCTTCTATATCATAAACTGCTCTAAATGATAGAGATACTCATCCAATCCAATTCATCTACACTACATTTTGATTTAGAATTTTAGGAATAAATGCCATTCACACTTAACACCAATATATTCGATCAACAAGTACCTGGTACATTTTATGATGCCATCGCAAATGAACCAAATATTACATGATGGAAATGCTTGTTTAAGTGAAGGAATACTCTTTGCTGACTCTTGCTCAGCCGGTTTACTGCAATTCCAAAAACTATACATTCGGTAATTTGTACAAAAAAAAAGCAGTTGACATATTCCTAATTTAGAATCAAGAGACAATTATGACCTTTTTTATTATTTAACCAGAAATAAATAGCCAATTGCAACCTTTCTAAAAAACAGGAACATAAACAGATGAAGAATGTAATAAAGTTGCCAATATCTACACATATCAGAAATGAAATATCCCTATAAACAACAGAATACAGAACACTAATGAGAGGACCCAAATACGCTATGCCAAAGCAAGTTGAGGATAAGAAAGACGAATAATGAAGATTGAAAGATTATACCTTTCACTTTAAAGAAGCTATACCTTAATTTTGCAGTACAGTTGCCAGTAATATCAAGAGGAAAAGAACAAATGAAGGCAATGAAGGTATAAAAGAATAACAAAGGTTTGGAGTTTATACCCTAAGTTATATGTCTCTGCTGCAGCTCCAATTACAAGCAATCTAATATTGTGCTGAGCAATAGCTTCCATAATCCCTTTCTCAGTATTGTCCATCTCAATCAACAATTTATACACCCTTACCTACAGGCATTTGGTATAGCATAAGCATATACTTCTTCAATAAATAGTTACTAATTTAAATCTCAATTAAAGCTTTGGAGAAATTAGTCACAATTTTATTGTCCTACCTAGCTATACTAGAAATGGGTAGAATGAGAATACATATTAGGCGTGAGTGATTAAATAGAAAACCTTAGTAAATAATTATAATTTAACAATAGGAACAAAAGAATTCTAGAAGAAAGATAATACCCCTGTTTGTACAAGATTGGCAACATATTGGTCCAAGAGTTCATGCATTTTTTTACTTTCATGATCCGAGAATGAATGATATTGTGTTTCATCCCTAGAAGGGTTTCTATCTGCTGCAGATGCGAGAAGGAAAACATCAGAAGTCAAGCAGAGAGGCTTCATCAACAATACAATAGCAAGTTGGCAACAACAAATCCCTTTCCATGGAATCAGTTACGCGGTTAAAAAATTCGGAGTATAATGAACATTCACAATGTTGAATGTAAGCTGATTTGATGAAAATGACAGAAATTAATTATCTTAGTCCCTGTTTAAAGAAGCATTCAGTTTAGTTTATTTTCCTGAGTCCCCTTAACAAGAAAAACTGTAGAAAGCCAATTACTTTCAGAAACATATGATATATGGTTGACATATTTATGATTGATTTGTCATAGGAAAACACAGCATAACCCACATCCACTACTACTCAGATCACCCTCAATAGTTCAATTCATTACCGTCAGTTTTTCATATCATCCAACCAAAATAGAGAATCCAAATTTAGCAATAATTCTACTCACATATTGAATTTTTCAAGTCAAATTCTAGCAAACCCATGAATTTTTTTCCACAAAATTCAGACTTTTGTCAAACAGTTGGCAAGCAGAAAAATAATGGAAAAAGTGAAGAGTAACTGACGGGGGTGAGGATGGTGAACGTGAAGGAGGCAAATTGATTTGGAAGGGAAATTGTGCGAAGCCCAATGCAATAGTTGTTGGGTCTTGCGAATGTTGTTTCCCACCGCAACATAGACTGTGTCTGTGTCTGTGTCTGTGTCTCTGTGTTGTTGCTCAGCTTCAGGTAGTTGGAGTTGGATGCTACCCATGATTCATGAATATGATGAATGATGAATGATGAATGATGATGGATCCACAACAATGCAGTGTTTTGATTTTATGACACTCTACTCTTCTCTACTCTTCTCTACGGAAATGAAAGAATCACCGTTAGTATTGATTATTATTAAATTATGAAATTGCCCCCTTTTTCTTTTCTCTCTTTAGTCTTTAGTGTTGGGTGGGTCCATTGGATAGTGTGTAAGTGTTGGTGAACCGCGGAGGACTCTCTTTCTCTCTCTCTCTCTCTCTGGATTCCAGATTCCTCCTAGACTAAGACTAAGATTAAGCTTAAGCACCAAGCACCAAAGAAAAGCTACAAAGAGGTCACACCAATCACACTTGTACAACAATACATAGTAAATTTTATTTTCATTGCTTTTTGTGTTTTGGTTGTTTAGCCTCGGATAGTCGGATCTAATTCATCTACATTAATCTCTTTCATCATTGAAATAATTACTTTGAAAGCAATTAATTTTGTACACTATTGTAATGTTTTTTTTTTTTTTTGGTGACTACACTATTGTAATGTTTGACAAAGTGACTTTTATAGTAATAAAATTAAAGAGGTATGTTTTGTTTTGGATCAAGCACCTTCAAATATAGTTTTAATTTATCAATATTAGGTTAGGCGAACAATATTAGAAAGTAGTAAAGTACATAGAATAAGCTAATACGTAAACATGGTAGATAAGTAATTACTTGGTATTATTTTAGGGGCCATTAAGTATTCATTACTAATGTTCCTAGGTCTACAATGTAGTGTTTATTTTTAGAGATTGAAATAAGTCTAGGACTGAGATTCAGTATTGTGTTTAATTGGCAGACATTAGAAATAAAATTTTAGTTGTAGTTATCAAAATTTCAATATTTTCAGTACCTTCGAATAGTATGGACTAGCAAACTAGGAAAAACTTTTAAAAATTTTTTTTTACTCAAATACCCTCATTTAACATTAAAATTTCCATTACTAATATTTGTTATTCCTCCATCAACTTAATTTAATTTCTAAACTCTATTTCCTAGTAAATTTTAAACCAAACACAATAACAAACTTAATTAAATCTCAGTCTTCCAATCTCAGTCTTTTAGTCTTAGACTCTCTCTCAATCCCTACCTTAAGATTATTTTACTCTATCAAAAATTTGGTATTGGCTATTGCTTTAGCTCTTAGGAGGCATAATGTTATGTTTGGAATTTACATTTTATCAAATAAAAATTATTTTTGTGTGTACTTTTTGCTTTTTTATAATATTAAATATATATATTTTTTTATTTCTCATGTTGTATTAATTATTAGTTTTAATAGTAAAAATCTGAAAATTATGTATATATAAGTGGTAAATATATATGATTCCACCTTATCAAATAGATGTGATTGGGTATAACTAGTTAGAATGAAGAGTAGTTATCCCACCCGCCAAAAGTTGAAAGGTTCTGCCATTTTCCAACCTTCCCCTTATGTTTGACTGTTAGTTTTGACTCTTGAAACTCTATTCTGATCTTCTTCTTCTTTTTCTTCTTCCACTGTAACTCTCTCTATCTCTGTCTCTTCATGAAGATAGATCCCCCAAGCAACCACCATTCTCTGCAACCAACATGGATCAAGATCATTCCTCTCATCAAACATCATCGCCCTACTCATCTCCAGTTTCAAAAGGAAAAGAAGGGGAACATGTCAACGAAAGAGTATTAGTTGAGAGAGAAGAGAGAAACGGGTCAGTGTTGGTGTTAAAGGCTTTGGAATCAATAAAGGATTGCTTGTCTAGAGTAGCAGAGGGGTTAGAGGGAGAAGAAAATGATGTAACTTATGTGAATGAATTATCGGAGGAACCAGAATCAGAAGCAAAGGAATTAATGCAAGTGCTAAAATTGGTTTCAAGGCATGCAAGGGAGGTGGAAAGAAGGGTTGAAAAGCAGAAAGAGTTGAGGAAGAAGGAGAAGAGAGAATTGGAGAGGAGCCTTATAAGTTTAACCGAGGAGAATAGGGATATGAGTAAGTTGCTTAGGATTGCATTGTTGGAGAAAGAGGCATTGGAAAAGAGAGTGAAGGGCAATGAGCAGAATAAGAGGATGCCACTTGTGCAGATTGCTGAGTTTGGTTTACACAAAGTTGGTTTCGGATTCATGATGGGGACTAAATCATCAGATAGCAGTGAGTGTGAAGAGGTTGTTAGTGTGGTAAGCACTTTATTAATTCTTGTGGGTTATATATGATATATGTTAAGTACTCATGTTAACCTTAACCTGCTTTGAATGCAAGGCCTCAACAGTGGAAAGGATAATGAAGAATTTGCGCGTTGAAATCACTAATTTGAGGACATCTTTGGAGGAAGCAAGGTATTATATTATATATATGCTGACTTCATAATTGGTTCTTCATTTAATAAAACATGAGCTGATGAGCATGACATTGATGGCAGGTCAGAGATAGAGAGGCTCCAATGTGTGACAGAGAAACAAGGCAGAGAGATTGCAGAAAACAGAGAATACATGAAGGAGTTAGAAGACAGAGAGAGAGCGTTGGGTGATAATGTAGAGGAGTTGATGATGGAACTGAAAGAAGCGGAGGAGGAAGTTGCGAGATGGAAGGAGGCTTGTGAGTTAGAAGTAGTAGCCGGAAAGAATGAGATTGAAGAGCGTGACAAAGTGGTGGGTGCACTGAAGCAAGAAATACAGAGAACGAAGGGTGCAGTGGAGATATTGAAGGGGAAGGTAAGGATGAAAGACGAGGTGGCAGCAGCGGCCATAGCAGCACAGGAAGCAGCAGAGAGGTCCTTGATGCTGGCAGACACCAGAGCAGTTGAGCTTCGGCAGATGATCGAGCACCTCACCAAACAATTGGAAGAAGCAGACAACAGACAACGCACTGCGAACAAAGGGACAAGCTCAACCCGTTTTTGTTGGCCATGGCACATTTTCAAGCTCCACACTGCAACAATGCTACCACAAATGAATGCCATGCTTTAATTTACTCACAATCCAATTTCTTTTCTCCTTTTTCCCTTCTTTCAACAATTTAATTAACAAATAAACTCTTCACATCTAATCAAAACAGTATAGTTATATGTCACCAAAAAAAAAAACAGTATAGTTATATTTTAGAAATTCTTTTTTTTTTAAATATATATATGCGTGTGTTAATAACCAAAAAAACAAAAACGTTGTCGTGGTTTTTTAGTGATACCAAAAATATTCACCTTACTGTCCAAGTTTTGAGTAAAAAAAAAAAAGAGTAATATTTAAATGAATAAATATGGTTGGGTAGTGTGGTGTGTGCGTGTTGTTGTTAGACGGTGGGTGTGGTTAGGGTTTGCAGAGTCGCGCTTCGTTTTCCGGTGATATCTGAGAGCTTTACATTCCATCACGGTACGACACCTTTTCCTCATTCCTATATTCATTTTCTTTTATACTATTATTGAAATTGATTTTCAATATCTGTGTATACTTGAGTTGAAGCCCAATTTTGGTTGAATTAAGTTGTTTTTGTTGATTGATCTGAAATGCAGAAGAAATAATAGTTAACAGGAAGCTATGGATCGTAAAGCAGAGAATGAGAGTGTGATGATGAAGAAGAAGGTTTCATCATGTGATGTGGAGGCTTTGAAGAAGTGCTTGGAAGAGAACAAGGGTGACTATGTGAAATGTCAATCACACATTGAAGCTTTTAAATCATCTTGCTCAATCAACAAGCCTAATGATTCTGCACCTCACCTCAACACATGAAGCTGGATTTGAGTCCCTATGATTGGCAGGTTCAAGTTGTATTCATATAGAAGCAGTGAACTGTTTGTTGGGGGCCTAGAACTGTAGGATCATGTGTAAAAAGATGATAGGTGAATGGATTGTCAACCTCTGATGAGCATACTGTATTATATATCACAACTTTTCCTATAATCAGATCACGATATACAAATTTTGTTTTACTCGTCTTGGACAAATGCCACACATCTACCATGGAAGCTTATCTTATCTGCTACATCCAATGGAATAAAACTTGCATTCTCTTCTGATTTTTTTGACAATATTTTTATTTGTCTAATATTATTCATCTTTCTGAGGCCAACATTTTGCATGCAATAACTTTTTAAAGGTGATAATCACCTGAGGATTTTTCTCTCATCAAGTTTAAACCATTATGAAAGCCGATATGTAAAAAAGTAATAACAGAATGTACCAAAGAAAAGAGATTGCCACGCTCCTTTTCTGACAAAAAATCTAAGACTCTAAGAACAAGAAGGTCTTATTGTAAATTTGCAGGCCATGATGATACACTCATTCATAAATTGATTGAGAGTTGAGACTATCTTTGTATTGTATAATTGAAGCAGCTTAAGAATACTTGACACCCTACTATTTCTAACTAAATCTATCAATCTTCATTTCATGTTGTTCTATCATTAATATACAACAAGCCACCAAAATAATGCAAAAGAATGAAGGAATTTCGTATTCATGGCTATACATTATTTTCATCTATGCCCTCTTAGATTACACGATCATTGTTTCTTGAGTACGATGTGGCCATGCTCATCCTTATCAAAAAGACGCTCAATTAATTCTTCCCAGCTTTCATCCACTGTACTCTTATTAGTCGAACCAAAAGAAGACTCACCCTGTGACCTTCTTGAACTCTCCTCTCCCTCCTCTTCAAAAGTACCATATTGTGATGGCGGTGTAGAAGCATGAGGAACATCTAATGTCTTAGCCCTTTGTAATGCTGCTTTGTATTCTTGACTGTGTCTTGTTATAGTTTCCTGCCGCTCCATTATCTGCTTTGCAGGTATTTGCATCGTGTTATCTTTCTCCCGCATCAACTGCAGTAGGCAAAAAGAATCTATGTGTAAAGGTTGGAAAATATGAAGATTTGTGTGCATGCTGAAGGATAGAGGGAGGAAAATATGAAAGTCTCTTTTATGATTCTCATTAGTCCATATGATGAGATGAGACTTAACAGGTATGCAGATTGTTATCACTTTCATACTGAAAATTTTAAGTTCAAGAGTTTTCTCAATATTCATACTCCTCTGTGTTCTAACTATTTCAAATCTCAAGGTTGATAGACTTACATCAAGAGCTCTTTGTGCTTCCTTCTCTATCCAAATGATGGCATGATCCGATGTAGCATTACAAGAAAGGACTATATGCTCAAACCTTCCATCAACCGGCACTGCTGTCCTCACAACTGGGGGAAACCTTCCCAGTCTGCACGGAAAAAAGGTATTTAATCTGTACTGACAAACTGGTCCCTATCTAAATATTTTCGAATGAAAGTAACAAGAGAATAAGCATATCCATTATCCAAGATGACTAAAACAGATATGGTTGCATTCAAAAGTCAAAACATAGGTGACTTTCAAAAGTACAGTTACAAATTTTGTATAAGCTCTTCTTCAAATCCAAATTAAATACCTAAAAGGTTTTCTCTCGACAATGTGGTAAAGGCGACCAGGTGCATATAGTCTTCTTGGATCTTTCAACATCGTCTGCTCTGGTATACATGTATCTCTCATGCACCTCAAGCACAATATGCATGGTAAACTGTCCACCCAAGAAAACAACCATAATGATTCTATTTTGCCATTACCAAAATTGAATAAATAAAATTACATTGACAAGCATCTCCACTAGCTGTTGACATCAACTAATTTCATTTCACAATATCTGTCACTTTGTAAATTCATATACAATTTGCATCAAGAAACAATAAAATATAAATGTATCAAATTTCCTACATGATGAATATTATGTAACACAGTGAGTATACTGGATTGCTGGTAGAGGAAAGGTAGCCCCAGAAGTAAAGAAGCCCAAAATCGATTAAAACAGAAAAATCGTTTCAAACCCATCGAGGCCAAAAACTAGTGAAGATGTGATGAATGAATTATCTGGCTTGGTGAACTAAGTTGTAGCATAGAGTATAGCACACTATAACATGCTCTAGCACTGCATAACAAATAGGATATGATTGGACCAAACCTTAAGACATACCAGAAAAGAGACTTGAATATATCTTCCAATGGAGTGGCTGTCCTTGGTAAGAAGTCATCCTGAAGCACAACAGAGTTGATGACATCTGCATATCTTACTGCCAAGTTTAGAGACATACATCTAGCAGGTGCAATAGCATAGCACCTGACCCTCTTTCTCTCGATACTTCCAAGTCTATCTCGATTCTGCACCACCACCATGCTCAACATTGCTGCTACTCCCGATCCAAGGGAGTGTCCGGCAAAAGTCAGAGTGTAATTTGGATACTTCTCCACCAGTTCCCTCAAAACTTCACATTCAGCATCCAAAACCCATCCAGCAGCCTTCAACAGCCCGTTGTGAACATACCCCCCATCAAATTTTCTCTGCCCCAATCTGTTATCCAACAGAACTGCATAGTCACTCTCCTTTGCCAAATTCAGACCTCTAAAGGCTAGTACTATATCAGCATGATCATGATCAAGATACAGCATATAGGGTGGTGCACGCCCTTGTGTATCTTCATATGTCTTTCTGAGTACCACCCAGTCAGGGTTGATTCCATAGCCACCAGGAGGTGCCCAAAGAGGGTTCCGAAGATCATCTTCATACACAGCCAAAATATAGCGACATAGGCGAGGAACAGCCTCAAATTCTTCTGCTGTGGCAAGGCCCCAAGTCTCACTATCATGGCCTGCAGTGTGAAGACATCTTTTCCAAGCCCAACGCGCACAAGCTAGACAGTAAACACACTCAACAAGAGGTATGCCACACACAATTGACATTATATGTGCCTATACACATGCTATGTAAGATGTAAGATGGAACCCAAAATGGGGTTTTCCACAATATGGCAAATTTTCTGACTTTCCTATGCACAAATAAATATCAACCATTCAACCTCAAGTGAAACTTGCAAGTTTGCACTTAATAGCAACAAAAGAACTTTATTACTTGTATAATAAACAGAATATTGAGACTAAAGTTGTGGAATACCGATCGCAGATCAGAAGCAATAAATTTTGATAGCAAATGTAATGTAATGTAACCAAAAAGGAAAAAAAGAATAAGTTGTATGTAGCATGTGATGAGAAGTTCAACAGGGTAGTTATCTGCAGGTAAAGAATTCAGTAACAACAAATTGTGATTTGAACCAAGGTAGATGCCAAACCAGAGTGCCAAAGCGATCAACAAGGAAACCACAGGTTACAACAAACGTAACTTCCTTGCAAAATGCTGTAACAGTTCTTTCAACAAACAACTAAAGTACAATATGGAGAATCAAATTAATTCGGGGGGAAAAACTGCAAAGGGGGATTGATGAATATCAAAATTGGAAAAGCGACAAGTATTCCAGGGAAACCCAGAAACTCGAAGACTGAAACTTGGCTAAACTGATGGATCCTTAAGGCAAAAATGATGAGTTTGATCACAAATTTCTACATTGGCTAATAAGAATCACAAAGTGTTGGAAACAACTAGGTACCGGAAAGGGAAGGACAAAAGAGTAAAGGCAGGCAGGTATTAAAATTGAACAACCAAAGAAGGAAGTTTAGTTGGAGACATCAACTTTGGTGTTGGGAATGTCATAGGATTTTTCACGGTCGGAAAAACAACCTCGGAGGTGGTTCAGATGTAAGAAGATAGAGGAAAAAGTTGGGTTTTGGGTTGTGCTGAGTTGTCAAGTCATATATAGTAAAACTTGAATCTTTTTGTTCAATTGATTTTCAAAGCAACCAAAAAGGGTGGGATTGTGGTGGATGCAGCTGCAAGTCAAAGGATTGGTTTTGGGTTTCAGTTGCTGGGGAAGATGACATGCTGGAGTTGATGAATCACACTCTCAACTCTCAACTCTCAACTCTCATCATTATTGGTTATTGGGTTTCATCTTTCTCTTATTTATTCATTAGGTAAACTTGTGTCTCTGTAAAATAGTTTTACTATTTTTATTGCTTAAATACAGCACAGTTATTTGTGTGTCACTCTCACACGACCCATGCTTGTGCTGCTTCACCAATGGAGCTTATCAAACTTGGTGTTGCTTCTTATGCATCAAAAAGTCATGAAAGCCAGAATAAAAACGAAATAGCAGCTAAGAAAATTCAAGTTGATGAGCCAAGGCCACTAGGCCAGTAAGTATCACTATTTTACTCCAAGTTGCTAAGAAGAAACCAGTTTTTTCGGG
>JASCZI010030478.1:0-20305 GCA_036250425.1 Stylosanthes scabra | reverse complement strand
TAGATTCAAACCTCAGATGAACTCCTTCAGTTGTTGCTTCAATAATTTCAATTGAACTATGCTGCTCAAGTTCAACACCAGAAGCGATCTTAAGACTCTGGAAATGTTGTTTCATTATTGCCAATATGGATCCCAACAAAGTCTTCTGTTCGTTAAAGTCTGTGATCCTAGGTGGCAGAAAAAACTCTAATACATAGTCATCATCTCCGGTATGTGAGCTTCTCAAACAGATTGAAAAGGAGCTAGTTAACCCAAACATGAGAGCATAATGAACTAAAGGGTAATCAATTTTGCAGAATTGGGTAATGTTCCCACAGAAGCTCATGCTATGTGAAGAAAAAGCCCTGCCAGCAACCCCTTGACCTTGCTGTAAGTGATGTTCAACACAGGCCTCGCGGAAACCCCATAAATGAGCATCTATGATATAGAATGCAATATCAGTTGTAGACATGCAAACTTTCCCCATGCAACTACCATCAAAACTTGAACAGCTTTTCTTTAGGCCACCTCCATGGGCCAGAACACTCCGATGCCTACATGGAACCCATGTTTGTGCCAAAGGTAAGTTGTGAGTTTCACAAACCACTGTCAATATCTCCAAGATCTCTGCTAGCGCATTCTGGCGGCCTTCATTACAAATCTGGTTTAAAAGCATTGCCAGGTTATATCTGTGAGAACAGAGGGTTAAGATGTAGAAAAAACAGTAACACCTAGCTTATGGAAAATGTAACATATGCATGAATGATGTTAAATTCACCTGAGTGTATTGATGGTCTAAAATTTCTGAACTCTTCAAATTCACTGCCTGCAAGGAAAGGAAATTGACATCACATAACTGAGGAATCTAGATTCTTCTAGCATTTGTGATCACATAAATTTTCCAACATGCAATGCGAGTATTATTTTGAGCTGAACAATGCCATAGAAATTAGGCATGTGAACTTGCAAAGTTGAAATAAACCGAACCTCGAGGGCTTTGCAAATTTTATCAACTTCAGGAGCATAGTTAATCTTCTGTGAAGTCATTATCAACTCCAACACACCTACACAAGACTGCATTGAAGGTTCAAAGACAGGCAAAGCCAAGGTACCGCGGACATTATAATGTTGTGCATGATCTCTGCGAGGATACTCCTTACTAGAATAATACTGAACATCTGGTGACCATTCTGGTACTTTTTGCTTATAAACTCGACCAGGAAGCCCAAGAGTTCCATCATTTTCTCCATCCACCGAAAACACATACATCAGGGACACTGTTCTGTACTGGTGGAGTCCATTACTATGTGGATCAAGAACAAATGGTTGACCTGAAGTTGTAAGCACAAATCTATTACCATTTCTCACAGGCGCCCAAACCTGTGCGAGAACATTCTGTTCTGTCAACTCTTTGAAGTATCGAAGCGCTTGTGTCATCCTTTCCTTGATAATACAATACCTATCCAAAATTTCCAATGGTGGCATAGCCACAATGGGTGGCAACAGTTTCTTGTCTTCATCATTAGCATTCTCCACTGGCTTTTCATTTACTGAGTTTGAATCACCTGAAATTAGTAGATTCAGTTAGAAACAAATGCATTCTGACACCAGATATAACTAAAGAACCTAGATGAAATTGGAGTATGCTATGAAAGCTTGACAGTAATGGGTATAATACCTTTGAACTCAACATCATAACATATCTATAACTTGTAATCCAAATCCAAACATGATGTCAAGAGAAAGAAATAGAAAGTTTTCTTTAGTTTTTGGGAGAAAGTATAAAAATTAAATGTGGATCATAATACATTTTCAAATCAATAAAAGCATGTTAGAGGGAATCAAGAGGGTAATTTAAGAAAGTTGAAAAGTAAGGTGAAGCAAAAGCATACAAGTGAATATCTTGTGGAAATCAGAGAAAGGTGTAGCTGCAGAGAGAGTATTGTTGAGCCTTTCATCTTCTGCATCAGAGAGGAGCCAGAGAGGGGAAGAAGGCTGTTCAGATGAGATTGGGAAGAGAAAGGGTGACATAGGGTTATTGGAGAGGAAGGAGAAATGATCCAAGGGCCATGAAGTTTCCAAGTCCAGATCAAAATCCATGGCAGCAGAAGCAGGAGGGTGAGGCGGTGATTGTTGTTCTTGGTCCTTTGAGTTTGGAGAAGCAAATTCAGTGTTATCTTCTTCAGATTCTGACATTGTTATTGTTGTATTATTCTGAATGAGAGAGTAGTATGTTGTGGCGTGCGTGCAGCGTGACAAAGACTTCAACTTTGTGAAGAGTGAAGACTTATGAGGAATGAGGATAGAAGAGATGAATGGTGGTGATGATGATGGATGATGGAGGATACAACTTCAGAATCGTAATGGCATACACACTCTCATTCCAACTCCATTTTTTTTTTTTTACAAATGAATGCCTCTCTCTACCACTTGCAAATTCCGACAAATTATTACTATTAAAATATTTACTAAAAGAATAAATCTATAAGTATTATTGTACAGACTTATATAATAAAAATATAAATATTAGCACAAAATTTAAAAGTTAGTTGTTAAGATGGAAGAACAATTCTCCTTAAATACACCATCAAGCATTTCATATTACTCAATGTGGGGCTTGAGCACTCCATAATACCCAAGTTTTTAACAATTTTTTGAACTAATATTTCTATTTTTGTATTTTTAAATGATATATATAGATGTGTATAATAATACATCTAGTATTACTATCACTAAATTATTACTTGGATATGTTATTTCATGCACCAAAGTGCAAATTGATCTCTCAGTAACAAATATAAATTGAAAAAAACTAAAAACCAACATATTATATAACTTAATTATTGGCTCGCTAAAGTTGGTTCCGTAGCATTGTTCATATAAAATAGTATGGCATACAAGTTAAATTTGATTCATGATAGGTCGTGCTAATTTAAAGTTGTTATATTTAATTTAATATATATAATTTTATGTAAATAATATTTTTAATTATATATTTATAATTTTTAATATTATATATTTAATTTAATAATAATTTATAAATTAAAATTAAAATAAAAAAATTATAACTATTTATAATTATCAAACTATGATTAATAAATTTTTCTCTTAAATTTATCCTTTAAAAATCATATCAATTATCTTAAGTTATTCATCAAAATGTATAAAAATAATGAAGTTAAAGAACTATTTTTCCTTTCAACCCTATTGTGGTTCCAACTACCAAAAATAGTTAAAAACTATTTTTCCTTCTGCACTTGCACTTGTATTTGTTCTCTTCTCCTTCTTTTTTTTTTTAAATTTAATATTCATTTCCACTTTTTCATATTGGAGGAGGAGGACTAAAAAGGGAAAGCAAAAGAAAGTTTTTTTTTTTTTAAATAGGATGGTTGAAGAAGATATGGTTGACCCAAACACCCAAAAAAAAAAATAAAAAGATAGATATGGAAAGAAAATGACAATTGTCTTATGTGGCTGTAACTGCTGAACTGCTGAAGTACTTTACTTGTTTGTGTTGTGCTCTGCATTTTCCATCCGATTTTGAAAATAATTAATTTTTTAAAATAAATAAATAAATGGGTGGCATATATTTGAAGGATTGTAATGAAAATCTGGTGATAGTTTTGTTGGGACATTGATGAGTTAACGATGTTCATATGTTCATCACATATATATCTGGTCCATTGCTAGCTGGCCAGGCCTTCCGATCCTATTGCATCAAAGATGCTCTCTTTATTTATTTATTTCCCTTCTTATTAATATATTATTATTATTATGAACTCAATCTCAAACAATAATATTTCCCCGGATTTTATTGATCAATTATTATTACCCACGTGAATTGCCATCTTGGGGGAATGAGAAGTGAGAATTCACATCACAGCACCCTCTCCAAACCTATTCAACTCATCAACTCCCACAAAAATTATAACAAGATTTATCAAAATTACAGAATATTACCATCAGCGAAGCTTATTTAATAATAATATTTTATTTATTATTTATATATTCAATATTGCAATACTTGAACAGTATTAAACAAGTTCGAAAAACAGAAAACACATGCAGTATACTAGTATTATACATTTATACCATTAAAAATTAGACCCAATAGAAAATTGGTGAATCTGAAATTAAAAGTTGTACGAAAGCGACAATAAGAAAAAAAAATGTGGAATTGAAGTTGGTGAAACTCTGTTATTAATTAAAACTCATTAGTTGGCTTAATCCCACAGAAAGCAATAAGGTGTAATAATGATGCTTAATTTAATACATGGTGCGCCCTCTGAATATTTGCAATTTACTATATATATTCTCTTAAAATAAGAGTGGGATTATGATTATTAAAATGAAATGGTTGAAGGTCAAGGTGCAAATTGGGTTACTTGTTTAATTTGATGAACATGGAAGATATATGTTTAATTATTTGATTCCGAGTTGCATTGTCAAAGAAAGGATTATTTTATGCTTTCTTTTTTTATGCAGATTCAATGGTTGAGAAATAATTAAGGAAGAAAACACAGGGGAAGATTATTGACATGTATTATTATTTATTATTATTTGAGTAATATCTAAAGACGAAGAAAAATTATCAATGCGTTAATGGATCATTAGTGATATTCTGGAATGAATAAAATTAGTGTATCATTGTAAATACAGAAAAATATAAATATTAGCATATATTTTTTTGTATTAATATTTATATTTTTTGATGTTACTAAATGGTGTATAAAATGATACATCTAATATTATCTTTATGGATTTATCTGCATCTAGATCATAATATAATATAATATGATAATATGATTTGTTGCGTTGGTAATTTCTTATCCTCTATGCTTTTACTTCATTCTATTTCTCTAATTTAACACTACCAAAAAACACAAATAACCTATACACTGAGGGGGGAAAATTAGAACACAGAACAAAATGAAATTTTACTTAATAAACTAATTAAGAGTGACGGGAATAATAATAATAAAGTAATAATAGAATATTTGACGTTTCTTGAGGGTGCACGATTGATCCAACTTAAAAAAAAAGTGAAGTAGTATTATTGTTCATAACAATATATATAATTATATATATGTGTGGAATTGAAGAAAAAAAGAAGAAAAAGACAAATGAGTGCAAGAACCAATAATAAGTGCTAAATCATTCATCACTTAGCTTGGTGACGTACTCTAACTTTTAAGGCTCCGTCTCAAACTAGAAAGATAGATGATGGAAAGTGAATTAAGAAAACACAGAGAATGGTGCTATCAGCCATGGCGAAGCAATATAATGTTAGCTAGCAGACAACTCATAATAACCAAAGTCAAAACAAAACCTCACCAAAGAAACCATTAACTCTATATATTATATATAACAACTTAATTAATCAAGAATGTTCTTGCATTGCATTGCAGGTCACAATCGAGACATATATATGTTGATAACATAATTCCATTAATTTCCTCTAATTGGGTCTAACTCTATTTCTGATTCAAGCTTCAGTTTTGACTTTTGACTATATATTGTTCCACAGGAAGTACAAATGTTATTAAAGTAAGACAAATATAATAATTAAAAAGAGTGCACAACATAAAGTGGAATATGAGAACGCATTATTGTTATTGCATTGTGGCATTACTGTTATTATTTTTGAAGATGTATCATGTATGTGTAAATGACAATCAAAGTGCAAATCTGTGTCAGGACTCACAACACATCATTACTTGGTTTTGATTACCTTGTGGGTTTTGTTTTGTTTATGGTTATTCATTAGGGGCCAAAAATTCATATGCATTTACTTTATATAAAGTTCATAAATGAGAATTATTATATAATAATTTAGTTAAATATATTAAATTTTTAAATATTAATTTTATATAAAAATAGCTATTATGAGTGATATATCATAAAATTATTTTTATTTATAATAATCGTTTAATAAGTAATTTTATATATATTAAATTGCTCATATAGTATTTCTGAATATCAATGCTTGTAATAAGTGAATGTATATGTTTATAGTTAATTTTATTATTTAGAATAAATAGGTTAAAGAAAATTATATAATTTTTTAAAAGAAATACATGAATTTGAGGGGGAATTGGTCGTCATGACTCATGAAATAGCAACACTATAATATTAAGTATTGTACAGAAAACAGATGTATGTAAAATGTGAGTATAGAATAACGTACATTATGATTGAACAAGAAAAGAAATATAATTGAAATTAAAGATAGATGTGATTGATGGATATAGAGACCAAGAATTGAAACATAGAAAATAAAAATAAAATTAAAATGAATAAATAATTGTATGTGGGCGACTAGTAGACGCATCACATTGTTTCCTCCTTCAGCAAGGGAACTGGATACAACTCCCCATCGCTAAAAAGATCACCTCTCATCAATTTTAAAATGAGTAGGATATAAACTAAGTAACTAACTGTATCCTCCATCCTCTCAAGTCTCATGGAAATCTTTACTTTGAAGATCATACATACAATTACAATTAGCTTTATTATGTTATCAATCATCATTCATGAATGAATATAAAATATTATTAATCTAATAATTAACCACGAAAAGGTTAAAGTTAATTATGAATGATTGTGCAGTGTGCACATTAATTAAGAAAGGATGGAGGATAAGACCTACACCAAATGGGATGAATATTGGATGTTGCTTATCCCAGATAGAATCACCTTCCTCCTCTAATTGATTATAATTAAATTGCGGTACTATGACCATATGATGTTGACTACTTTTTCTTATCAAATTATTGATCATAGCAAAGCTAGGCCTTTAATATGCAATATTCAGCGCACCGAGACCGTGAATGTGATGCACATTAACATTGTTATTGAATCTATCATTCTTCAACTTATATTTCTTAATAAATCCATATTTTCAACTTGAATTCATCATTATCATAATCATAATAAAACAAGTACGTATAACAGTTGGGTACAATTGTTAGTACCTTTTTAGAATTATTCGTACTTGTATATATTTTTAATATCAAATTGCCATTATATTTTTCGATGTGATGTAGTAATATATAGACCGTTTAAAATAACATATAATTGTTATAAATAAGATCATAGTACTACCACTTGATCCATGTCTTTGAATTTTGAAAGCATGCATGCTAGTTGGGGTTGCTACCAACAGTGGAAGATATATAAAGGAAAATCAATAATATCAGATCATCATATCATACGATACGTTAACAAATTTAACAAGAAAAGGATCAAGGGAAAAAGACATTTGTGCCCCTGATTTTTAAAAATTGTATAAATTCACCCCTGACTTTTGTGAAATACATAATAATTCTGACCTTCGAAAAAACAGTACAATTATGCCCCTCAATTAGTTTGACTCGGCTAAAAAACTCGAAAATTGCTTATGTAGCTACTATGAAAAACGTTGTGGTTCTTATTTTTCATCATGAGAGTGATTTTGTAAGGAATTCTATTGAAAATTTTTGTTTCTTTTAGTCGAGTCAAACTAACAGAGGGACATAATTGTACTATTTTTTTGAAGGTCAGAGATTATTAAGTATTTCACAAAAATTAGGGATGAATTTATACAATTTTTAAAAAATCAAGGGTACAAATGTCCTTTTCCCAAGGATCAAAGTATACATAATAAATAATATGTCGCAAGTCGCAACTTGCATATTGTCCTGAGTCTGAGTCTTGGAGTATAAACTATAGGACAAATTTTAATTTGTTTCACAAACATTAGTATTTCCGTGAATCAATGCCTAAACTAAACTAAAAGCACAAACACTAATATTCCTGATACATATGATAACCCTAAAATATAAACAAGAACTACAACAATGCAACAACACTCATATTCATATTCATGCTTATTCTTATTAATCATGTGTCTCATGTTCTCAAAAATAAAAACATTGGACCCCCTACCAAATAAACTATTATTTTCCCAAAAGTGAAGTGATCCAAGGTATTTTTGTATGATATAATCCAAGTGCGTATAAGAGAAAAATAACACAATACATCAACTTGCACTTCATGTAAATTTCTTCTTGATTCATGTATAGCGAATAAATAAGAGATCCAAGACATAAACATGAACATTTAATGTAACTTTTGTTGATGAGTCTCAAGATGGAAGATTCAGGGTGAATTTACAACCATTTTTTTTTCCTGCTTCGCTATAAAACCACCAGTTTTAGGTGTTCATGGAAACTACAATAATGGACTAGACTTCTATTTCGCGATCCTTGTCGTTATAACTTGGCATGTTTCCCTCCCACAACTCAAATAGCTCCTTTTTAATCCAAGAGATGGCAACTACAGGTCCCAGGGTAGAAGGCACCTACATACATAAACCAATAAAATGTGCATTGTTTGAGACAAAACAGATAGTTAACAATGTTGAACAATTTCATACAAAGGAACCAGAAGCCATTATATTCAAAGGTTATATCATCAACATCATTGTAGCTTAGCTACATATGTTGATCAGTTGATAAATTAAAGGGATCTGAAGGGAAATCAGTTCTCAATCAATAAGGCCAATCACTTTGGACAAATGAATGAATCTCCACTCCTCATACAACTTTTAAGCTTTAACACATTTAGCCAATAAAAGTCATGCTAGAGTCAGTCAGTTACACTCAGTGTGAGTACACGTATAACAAACATGGTTGTCAAACTCTAGTGTTAACTCTTAAACTCTTACGAGTTTACGAGTTTAGGTAGTGGAAACAAGTTAACTCGGCAGTAAACTCGCATCTCGGTAAACTCAGCTGAACTCGGGTAAACTCGCTCAAATATGAGTTTATGAGCGAGTCAACGAGTTTGAATTTAATCCAGTTTTACCCAAAACAGCGTCATATTGCCAAAAAACAAGATTTTCCCTTAAGAGTTAGAGTTACAAAATTGTTGACTTACTCACACACACTCCTCTTTGCATCCAATTTGTGCATTGTGTGCTATATGTTATTGTACTTATTGCATAATTGATAATTGTCATTTGAATCATACATATATACAACTAGTTTAGCTTAATATGTACTTTAAAATTAAAAATTTTTAATTTTAAATGCCTAAATTTAAGATTATGTATGATATATTTTTGTTTTTATATAATAGGTAAACTCGTACGAGTTTACGAGTTAACTCGCGAGTCGAGTTTAGGTCGGCTCTACGAGTTTACTTAAACTCGCGAGTTTGACAACAACAAATGTTATAGGCGACACAAGTTCAAATTTTTATCTGACTAATTCATTTCATTTATCTCTTGCATATACAAAGAAAAAGTTGCGAATACAAAAAATAAAAGCTACAACTAAGAACAAGTGTTTCTCAGCTAGTGGGAGAAAAAATGCTTACTTGATGTATTAAGGAACAAAGTTATGAAATATACAATCAATAAAGATTGCAAACAAAAAGTAAAGAAGGCAATAAAACTGGTTCAATGACAAGCGTTGAACAAAGAAGTACCAGATATAGAAGTGCAGGTTGAGGAGAGTGGGTCAAGACACCAGCTGCCAAAGCAGTCACCAGACCAATTGCATAACCTGGCAATGCATACCAAATATATTTGTGCCCCTTTGAAGAATGTAACTCGAAGAGATTTACTGTATCCCGGCTCTTTCGATAATCAAAGCAGAGAACTAAAGCGAGGAGCATTCCAGGGATAGCCTACAAAAAGAAAAGCGAAGAAATATAAAATACCAAACACAGCAGTTCTTAAGAAACAAGACTGTATAATTTTATTGGAATCATGACTAGCCTAAGTTGACTAAGAACTGCTATGATAGTTTCACTTAACCATTTTAATTGATTCAGTGCATACACATGGTGACATGGTGCACTGAGGCACAGATAAAAGTTTGAATATAACATGTCACATGCAACAACCTAATAACAGGCATAAGCAAATCAAAGAACGTTGCAGCACAAGGAAGCTTTCAAGATTCAGATCCAATATAGAATTGAAGCAGGAAAGATCAGAGAAATGGGGAAGTAGGAAAAGGGTTACAGTAAAAGCTAAATTGAGTGGACAATAATCTCTCTTTTAATTTTCATTGCTCCTGCAGAAATATGGTAGAAAATTTCCCTGCAAAGGTATTAAACAATCATAATAAGTGACAATCCAGTGCAACATGCAGCCTTCCATTGTTCTAATGATTCTATATCTCTATTCACAGTAAATTCAGTGCAACAACACTACTTCCTTGTGACATTAACCAAACCTAAATCTTGAAACAGTTAAGGAATAAGGACATTCAGTAATGCATCTCAGGGAGTAAGAATGTCATACCATATCCCCTAAACCAAGCATCATAAAATCTGTTGCAGTCTCTCCGGGAACAACACCACCCAACAAATTTCTGGGAAATACAATCTTTACAGGCAACTCCAATTTCTTAGTTATCAGTTGCAACCCAGGAAGACTCAAACTATTAGCAACCGTGTGCACAGGATTTGATGCTTGCTGTGTCGCGACTGATACCATGACATTTGCCCCGAAAAATCTTTCAGAGAAGAAAACCCAGAAAATGTCATAGACAAATAGACAAAGAAGGAGCATTGCACAGATCTTGATGTTTGGGAGTCGCACATGGCTTACAAAAGCAATGCATATCGATATGCCTAGTAAGTTATTCAGTATCCAATGACCAGAGACAAGCCATGCAGCCACTACGATGGAGCATGATATCAATAGCAGTCCTTGAATCCGCGTAAAAGATTTTGAGCAACAGCGTGACACAAAAGGATCAGATAAACCAAACTGTGATTTCAAATAGGCAACATAAGGAGATAAGCAGAAGTAAAGGGATGACGCAGAAGCAATGGCGGTGAATGCTGTGAGAAGCTGTGACACAGACGAGAACAAGTAGAACATCAAAAGCAAGCTGAAAGAGCTCATCACAGGTATCATCAATGCTTGTGACCTATCCAATGTAATGGATGCTTCTGATAAGTCACGATTACGCTCCATTTCTTTCCCGTAATTTAGAGCTCGAAATGCAGATGCAAATGTCACAGCTACAGCTGTAGTTATAAGAGTGACAGGTGCAGGCTCCAGCAAATACACAAGTTTCCAAAGGGACTCCATCTTACAAGAAGTACAGCAATCTTAAAACTAAACTTATATGCACAGACAATGAACCTAACACCTAAAGACTTCGCAACCAAAGTTGCATAGTTTTTTCCTCCTTCAAAAAACAAAATCATACGCAGAGAAAACCATGCAACCTGCATACATCAAAAGAAGAATGTAAGCACATCCAACATCTAAGTATGCTCGTTTATTATTATTTTTTTATAAAGAAAGTCAAACAAGAATTAACCCCTTTGAAAATTTGTAATTCTGTCTAAAATCCTGCCATCAAAAGAAGAATGTAAGCATAATTGTTTTATTACCCCCTAACCCCCAAGCTCTAGGGGGGTAAAGGAATTGAACTGCCCATCGTGTTGTGCCCCAAATTCCAACCAACCCATTTCTTTCTATCTCGATTAACCCAATAGTAAGTGAATGAGACCCACCCAGACCCAGTAACCCAGGAGGCGAAAAATGGAATTTTGAAATAGGAGAGTAGAACATTTCCAAAATTCGATGAGTAGGCATAAAAGTAAAGAAAGCGAAAGTGCGATCCAGAAGAGTGAGGGTGTGCAATTAGGGTTTATGGGAATGAACGATGAAGGGTTGTGAAAGGACTTACCTTGGACTTATGGCGGAGATTGAGAGACCCCTTTTCCTTTTTGCTTTGTTCAGTCTCAGTGCTCAAGCCTCAAGGAAGGAAACCCAGCACCCACCCTTCCACCCTTTTCTCGGGTCTCTGCACTTTTCTTAAATCTTAAAACTTAAAACCAAAAGCTAAGTGCACTGAATCTATCTGAATTTTCAATTTTCAATTTGACCCCATAATTTTCCCCTTTTTCCTTCCTATGCGCATCAACTTAGGGAGTTTATCATGCCTTTTATTTTATTTTATTCTGATTCATTATTTAATTAAATTAGATAGATAATTCCATGTTACTATTTTAAGATTTTTAAAATTATAAATATGTACATCAAACATTTTCTGAATATGATAACAGCCTATACTTTATAATTGAATGTAATTAATTTTTCTATATATATATAATTAATCATAATTTACTATTAACAAAAGTAAAATATAAGATATTGGTTCATAAGATTCTCTTTAAATATAAGATATTATTCATTCACATTCTGGGTACACCAAAATATTATAATTATAATAACAATAATAGATAAAAAAATATATATAACAAAAAGGTATATATTTTAATGAAATATTTAATTCAATTAGATAGTTTGGACATAAATGAGCTCATTAAAAGTTTAAAACCAGAATATGACCCTAAAGCCTAATGAGTCATTACTAAGTTATTTATGTTCTTTTAAAATTTTATCCTTTGCATTTAGCTAACAGTTATCATCTAAATAATTTAGATGAATATCAGTTGCAAAAGGTAACCAAAAGATTTTTACTTTTGAAATATTAGAAGAGTCTTTTTGTTTATATATACTCCATGTCTTTTCCTTTTATACTTTTGGTTCACTTTCATAGTCACACTATTATTATATTTTATATGAATTATTGAATTTAAAAGAATAAAATGTTAATTAATTTAATTATTTTTTAAAAAAATTAATGGACTACTATACATATTTTTTAACCAAAAAATTAAAACGCATAATTTAATACTTTATTTATTACCTCTACTAACATATTATTTTCTAAGAAATATTGTATCTCTACTTTCTTTGGAACATATTACCTCAACAACATATGTCACCAAAAAAAAATTGGTTTTGCACAATGGTCTCAAGCTTCTCAAACGTGGGCCAACAAAAAAAATTATGCCATATGCTTGACAAAATACACATTGGCCCATGGCTTGTTATCGTTTTTGGATAAAAACCCTAAAACTTCCTCCAAATCCAAATAACAGAAATGATGAATTGTAACTATTAGAATTGAGATTAGGTGGGTCTAATTCAACCCCAAAATCTAGCTTATGGGGTGAGAATTTTTAAACATTGAAGAGTCCATATCCTTCGAAGATATGAGACTTGTAATACACCTCGTCACGCCTAGGTATGATCATCTAGAATGTGAACATTAATTGGTGGGTGGATATAGTTGAATCCCCCACCCCAATTAGTCGGACCTTTAAAGTCCACTTCTTCCCCATACTACCAGAGAAAGGGAAAATGTAAAAACTACCATTAAAGCAGCCCAAGCAAGATTTACTAGATCCATGTGACTTTTTTCTCCTATCTCTATAAAAAATATCACTATGAAGGAATTATTTTAACAACATAAGATCGGATAGGCTCTCATACCATATTAGAATTGAGATTAGGTGGGCCTAATTCAACCCAAAAACTAGCTCATGGGGTGAAGATTTTTAAACATTCAAGAATCCATATTTTTCGGAGACGTGGGACTTGTAATAGTAAAAAAAAAGAAAGAGAAAGAAAATTTTCATAAATAAAATAAAAGAAAAGTTTATTTCCAAAAAAAAATTAGTGGAATATTATTTTCGGATATCCAACCTTTTTTTTTTTTGGCACCTTCACATTGTTTGCCTCATTAAGAGGCTAAATTTGAGATTTTCATGATATTAGCCATTTAAAGTGGCGAACTTCAGTGTATTAGCCACTTAAAGTGGGGAACTTCGTGTTATTAGCCATTCAAAGTGACGAACTTCATGCAAACTTATAGCATTTGGGTCTTATGAAAACGGTGTGGACCACTTTTATAATTACAATATCATTTCCTAATCCATTGGGACACATGAAAATCATCTCCTAACCAAACCATACGATGAAAATCTAATGAAACTACACTCAACCACTAATAAAAAAAAAAAGAAATAATTTTTCTGCAAACAATTTCACACCTTCCACGTCAAAAGAAATGATTTATTGTAAAAGATTTCACACCTTCCACATTTTTCATGGTATGGTTCATTAGATTTTTATCGTATGGTTTGGTTAGGAGATGATTTTCATATGTCTCAATTGGTTAGGAAATGATATTGTAATTGTAAAAGTGGTTCATACCTTTTTCATAGGACCCAAATGGCATAAGTTTGCATGAAGTTTGTCATTTTGAGTGACTAATAACACGAACACTTTAAGTAGCTAATAAATCGGCACTTTAAATGGCTAATATCATGAAAATTTCAAATTTAGCTTCTTAATGAGGCGAACAATGTGTAGGTGCCAAAAAAAAAGTTGGATAACGGTAAATAATGTCCCATCAATTTTTTTTTTAAATAAAATTTTCTTTTATTTTATTTATGAAAATTTTTCGAAAGAGAAATGATGAATATATAATAATTAATTATTTTTTAAATAAATGTATGTTTCTACCCAAAAAGAAATAAATAAATAACAAGGTCATGGAATACTTTGACATCTTGTTATATATAACTCAAAAAGTTTTATGTTCCATCTCCTACCAATATAATTTTTGTTTTGGGTTCTTTTTTGTTGTTCTCTACAACCACACAAAATAATGAAAATATAACATTTCATCATCGGTCACATAATTAAGTATATAGCCAACACTTTTTCACTTCCACTCACATTGATATATCTCCATGATGCATATATATCTTTAATTATCCAAGCTAGCTAGCGTGTTCAAATGAAATTGCCCAATTAATACATAGCTTTCATTATTATTATTATTATTATTATTATTATTATTATTATTATTATTATTATTATTGTATCAAGCTTTAATTTGTAGCTACCACTTGCCATGTTTTCCTTAGCTTTCTGCACATCTATCACTTTCTGCGACCTTAATCAGTTGATATGTACTACTTGAATAGTCGAATTGCTTCATATAAGATTCTGCATTTCCAATCAACTTGTAATTCTACATATAGTTGTTATTATTAATTGGTTATATATTATTATTAGAGATAATATGAATTATTTAATAAATTCTGTTTGCATTTTGTTAACCAAAGTTGAACAATATTTTTAATTACTTGATATTATTGATGAAAGCGATGGCAGTATGGCACAATTTTAAAGTTCATTACATCAGTTTGTCTTATTGGAAATAAGGTAATATGATTTTAATTTATATATTATGCTAGCTAGCTAGCTTCTATATATGGGTCTTTATTTGTTTTCATCATATATATATATGGTATATAAAGTTCTATATTCTCCTGAGTGAAGCAAAAGCTCTAAGTATAGAATTAGAAACAGGAATATCCACTTCATAGTGTTTTTTCCATACGAGTTATTGTAAAAATATACTATTTAATTTGAAAAATGAAGAGATTAGGTGGCGGCAGCAGCATTTTGTAATAGAAAATGGATAGGGATGATGAATTGATGATGAATTATATTGATGAGGACAGCAGTCTACTCCACACACTATAAATTAAAATTGCAAAAATAGCATTCAAATGAAACGACCTTCTTCAATTGTAGATATCTAAACGCCAAAGCTACATGTTTCATACATCTAATACACTATATCGAAAAATAAATAAATTAAAATGTTGCAGCTCCACCTTAATTACTCATCTCTAATAATGAAAACATATGCATACATACATTATTGAGTGTAGTGGTGATGACTAAACAGCGAGGCAATTACGAACAAGTTGGGCAACAAAATGGACCTACCATTTACCATTTATCATGATTGATTACATTCTTAGACTCCAATAAATTAAAGTCCACATCTCTTTTCTTTTTTTTCTTCTTTTTCTAGCTAGCCTCGTGAGATCAGAGGCCACACGACTGTATATGCAATAGAGAAAGTGCTTAATTAACCACCTGAAGAAAATATTCATCTTTTTCCCTTTTTTTCAACTCACGCCACCACTTCCAATAAAACTAACTTGAATACTTGACAAGGTCATTCTCCTAACCACCATCTCATAATTCATTTCAACAGAAAAAATGTGAAAGGGAGAATTATTAAATTAAAAATCAATAAAGAACATAAAATGAATTATTCATAAAAAATAAAAGTGGATTAGTTTAGAATAGTGCGGAGAATGATTTGGCCAGTTTTATTAGAATGCATCCAACTAACTATATCCTTAATTTGAGGTATAGAATTATTACAGAATGAATTAATAATGATAAGTAAAAAATGTATTGAGGATGGGTTGATGCTGTTTATTGTGAAATTAGAAGAGATATTATGATAGAGTTTTATTAATTTGAGTGTATGTATTAAGTATTAAGTGTAGGCGCCGTTCAAAAAAAGACTGATTTATTTATGGAAGGAAATGTTAAATGAGTGCGCTAATTAACAAGAGATTGGAGATTCTTTCTTACCCAAAGGCCCACCGCAACAACTATTCTGAATTTCCATTTTCTTAGCTTGCTGCTGCTAAATGCTAATATTGCATTCAATTATTTGTATAATAATATTATTTATTTATTTTGGTATCATATTATTCTTAATTTAAAATGTTAAAATAACGTAACCAAGAAATTATAGACATAAATATGAATTACTATATATATAATAAATAGGAATAATATATTCCATCATATATATAGCAGTATTTGAGCGGTAATGTTGTAAATTATCATTAATCACTAATAATTGATGAAATTAAATATTGAAATACAATAATGATAAAAAAAAAAAGGTTATATGGAATTGGGTGATAGATGTATGTGACTATGTGTTAATAAGAAGGATATAAATTGTAGGGGAGAATGTGCAGGCATTAAGCATTATTGAGGCATTAAGCATTATTGAGTGTTAATAATAGGAATCAGGCGCAGCTTAATTTCGATCACGTTCCCTTATTACCTCATCTCCCTGACTCCCTTTCAACACTCCTTTCCTTTCCTTTCCTTTTCTTTCTGCAATTCCATTCCCCAATCAAACTCTCTCTTTCATTCCTTTCACCACTTGCTTTCTTTCTCACTTTTTCCACGTTGCTTTTTAAATTAAACCATATATACTTGCTCATCTTCTTAATTATTAATTATTTAGTTGATATATATCTATCTTGTTTGTTATTCCATCATCCTCTTTCTCCCCATAATCCAGACAGAGAGAGAGATGAAGGTGTTACTGGCTCTGGCGGCGTTGTTATGTGTGGTGAGAGTAGTGGCGGCGGGTCCAGGGCGTGTTGCCTCCAAAGATAATAATAATAATGAAGAAGAAGAAGAGAGGAGGCTGCTGGTGAGCATGACTCTCGTTAAGAACGCTCCTGCCAGCGGTGCTCGTAAGCTTTCTATTTTTTACATTATTCATTCAAATTCCATCTCTCTCTCTCTCTCTCTCTCATTTATTTGCTTTTTACTTCCTTATTCCTTATTTTTATTAAGAGAGTCTGCTTGAGACTTGAGAGTGGAAAAGAAAACAAACATTTTGTTCCTTTTTTCCCTTAGTTTGTTTGGATGGGAGTTTACCGGCTTATCACTTGCATAGGGGATTTGGAGCTGGAATCAATAACTGGCTTCTCCAATTCGAGGTAGGAAAGAAATTCTTTCAATTTATCACTTTATTGCAACCATCAAATATTTTCATCTTCAATAAGCAGGTAATTAATAAAAATGGGACTTTTTTAGTCTAATAGAGTTATTTTACGTGGAAACGCATTAAGTTAATTTTATTACTGAAAGCATTTTTTAATTGACATAGTTTTTAATAAAATTAATTTCGGGAATGCTGTTTGTTGAATAATTGGGGTAGTGTGGTAGATTATTGGTAGAGAGACTTTGAAATTTTTTACTTCTAGTTTTGGAGAAATAAATTAAAGGGTGATTATTGGTTTTGAAATGCTATACAACTAAACACCTAAAACAAAGTTATACGACACTGCTTTTTCTGTCGTGTACCTGGACTTTTGCGCGCGCACTCTTTTTCTTTCAGTTACAGGCCACCAACAATTCTTATCAATCATGACGTGCTCCTTTTCTATTGGAGATGCCTATTATGTCACCTATTTAGATACCGATAAAAACTAAAATCATTTCCCAAAATCCATTACTAATATAAAATGTTTTAAAATAGAAATTATATATTAAAATAATTGAATTAATATATATAAAATAACTAATGTATAATAATATTTTTTGAATTTTTTTTTATCAGTAATATATATATTGGGTTAGATACCTTAAGCCTAACTTCCGCATAATGCAAATATTTTATATGAATTTAAGTACAAGAAATGGTGGAAGATGAATAATTTTAATTTATTTTAGTTATTATTTTTTGTCAATAACTTCTTTTAATATTATTAATTAATAATTTAATATCATATTTTAATTAATATATTTAAATATTGATGACTAGTGAATTATTCGTTAAAAATAGAAAATTCTATTAGCTATGTAGCATTTTTATTCTTACGTAATTATATCCCATTAGTGTAATATATATTTTTTTACAGTATGTATATATGTCCATTCAATTAGATTTTGTCACTTTGATAAAAAATAATTTTTGTACACAAGGACATTCCAAAACTCACATGGTGTCATGTTTTTTTATTGATGATTCTTGTCCTCCCTTCACATGGAACGGTTTGACCTAAACCCAAACAATAATAGTAAAGAAACTGGTTTAAGTTTTAAGAAATAAAAAACCAAGCCCCCAGCCAACGTACATTATATACTTGAATAGGAGTCATTATTAAAACTGTTTTCTGTTTTTGGGTGGCCTGGTTTAAAGTTTCAAGTAGAGAATAAGAATAACTAAACCGCATGGCAACAAGAGAAAGACGATATGTTAACATGATGTACCCAACTTTACAAACATAGCATGCATGTATCCAGCTGTACCAATTTTTTGTAGGCAGAATCTTAGCTTGTTTACCAAATACCAACTACTTTAATTTTCACTTCTACTTAAACTCAATTATCTACTCCTAATATATAATCCTTACATTAAACTTAGATGTAGAAAACATAATTAAGAGTCTGCCTATGCGTGGCCATTGGCAGTTTCTTCCCATAGTAGAAAGCATTGTACATAGAACCACAAAGTGTTATGCACCGCGATAATAAAGTTTCATAATAATACCAAACTTTGAATGCAAGCTAAGCTAACGTCAAGTAGATAGATCTGAAAAAAAAGAAAAAAGAAAAAGATGCATGATGATGATAATGATGAAATGAGATGAAAAATATGATACAAGTGCTGTTAATTAGTTTGGGTAGGTGGATCCTTAATCCCAAATGATGAGAATTAAATAATTAATGATGATTATTGATTAATATGCATATATATATATATGGTGGGTGGCGGTGGTCAGGGAGGTGGGTGGTGCAATGACTTGCCATCGTGCTTGGAGAGAGCACAATCTCGCAGGGGCTCAACACGTTACATGTCCAAAATGGAAGTCTTCTCTGGTATTTTAAGCAACAATGCCTCCCAAAATCCAGGTAAATCAATTTATTTATTTTCACCACTATTACTATTCTTCTTATTGTTTTAACTTCTTACAACAATTAAGCTAAGCATCATCATTATAACTTGTCTTTAAAGATCCTTTTTTCTTTAATAGAATGTCTACTTGCCTAATAAGCTTTTCAATGAAATTAAAAAGTACTCCATCAATATATAGGAGATCATGTCATATCAATTGGTCGTCTCTGAAAGATTAGATGCTTTAAATTGGCCACTAAAAAATACAATAGCGAATCAAATTTGTTACTTTTTTCATTCTTAATAAACAATTGCAGTAGGACAAAAGGTTAAATTTGAAATACATGTAACACTATTCTAATAAGCAGACAAGAAGAAGTGCTAGTATTTTTGCTGGCACATACAGTACACACAGCTGTATTTTGATTGTGTTGTATAATACTGTGTGGCTCACTGACAAGGTCAACCCAATGCAAAAGTAGTCCAGTTGAGCTCAAACAAAACAACAACAATGTTCATGTTCCTCCATTCCTTTCACGTGGTCTTGTTACTCTACATTACAACACTACTACTGCAACCCATTGTTTGTTTTCTTACTATATTTTTACTTTGAAGCCATGACTATGTGAGTATTGGTACGGTTTCTCTTGCAAAATGATTCCAATTAATGTTGGATTCTTCTATGACCTTCGTGGTCCATGCCTATGAAATTATGATCATTCACGATACCGCTCTTGGCTTTAGTGGTTAATTTGGAAGTAAAAAAAGTCACTCTTTTATGCATTTTCTTCTTTTTCTGCTTACTCACATTCACCATTCTTCAGTCACTAGCTTCACCTCAGTTGTCGGTACACACTAGAAATGCCATGCTTCTAATCTTAACTATTAAAATGGATAAAAGATAATATATATATATATATATATATATATATATA
>JASCZI010030476.1:17691-34538 GCA_036250425.1 Stylosanthes scabra | reverse complement strand
AAAAATAGGATCAGGTCGTTTAGTTCTTTTCATCTCTTTTCTTTTTAGTATCATTTTCTGTTTTATTAAGTATGTTGTCTTGTGTTTAATTATTGATGAACTTATTTGTATGACTTTCTTATTTATAATGAATTAAGTATGATTTAAGGTTTCGAAAGGTTTGCAAATGTATGCTATGTATCCAATATAATCCTTAAACCATGTCTTGCTAATTAAATAGACCATAAATCAGGATTTAGGAATTTTCTTAATGACTGTGGTGGATAAAAAAGAGTATGAATGTTGATTGCTTTTTAATTCCTTTGAGGCTAGAAGTTGGAGAAAGTTTAAGGATTTAAGAAGTATTTGTAACTAAGGCCTGTTGAGTTTGTAACCTTCTGAAGTACTAATAAAGAATGAGGAAGCTCTTTTCAAAACAAAGATGCTAATGCATCAATGGCACGTCCGCGCCATAGCATTAGGAGTACATTAAAATGAGGGCTAAAATGGGGATTTCACGTTTCCGGGCCAAGGCCTAGCCCTATCTCAAGCCCAATTTGACCAATTAAGAGGGAGAACATCTGAAGACACAAAAACATTCCACCATTAGGATCAATTTTAGTTTTAGATAGTTTTAGAGAGTTTTTGGGAATAATTTCATTTCTCCCATTTTCTCTTAGTTTCTTTCTTTTGTTCTTCATTCTCTAGGAACACCATCACCATCCAAACTTTTATTTTACTACTTGTTTTGTGTTTGACTTGTGAATATTTCTCTCTTTCATTAATGCATTTCTAGTTTCTTCTTCTATTTACTTGGTGCTCAAGTTTATTTTCTTGCTTTGTTTATTTTATGATCCATTGCTCTTTTATGCTTCTAGTAGTTGTAGTTGTTGATTTTCTTGTTTTTTCTACTCTCTTGATCATCTTGTTTGTTTAATTTCTTAGCTATAATCATGCCTTTATTTTATGCCCACCAAGTGTTTGATGTTTTGTTTCTTATATTTATGGAGTAATGTTCTTGTGCTTTGGTCATGGGTTGAGGTGTGGATGATCTTAGCCACTAATCCCTAAGGACAAAGATGGGTTAAGCCCTGGGTTAAAACTGTTCCGTTGACGCTAGGCTTTCGCTAGTGATGATTGAGTCCTTAATGAGGTGAACTTGATGGATTATTCGAGTTCCAAGGACCTAGGACCTTCGCACTAGATGAGTTGCCTAGGACTTACGGGATGGGGTTAATTCCACACACTCGACCTCTTGACAGAGTGTGGTTTCGTGGCTTACGTGACAACCATCTATAACTAGGATTAGTGTTGTTCATAGGGACGCACAATACCTCAACTCAAGACCAAGCACCCTTATTTATTGCCCAATAATCAATCTCTCGTTTTTGTCACTTCTTTCAACACACACACACCTTTTACAACACCACACTTCTTCACAACCAAGATTGAACCACGATTCAACTCCTAGGGAGAACGACCCGAGTCCCGTACTCGGTTATTTTGAATATTGGTTGCAAGCTCTTGTGACACCTCTTTTGTTGACGGGAACGTTTGGATTTCACAACTAAACTGATTTGGGTCGCTACGACGATTCTTCCCCGTCGTTCTCACGAACGCGGAGGAACTGTAACACCTCGACTTTCGGTATGTCATGATCACACCTACGACCGAAGATGTCACTAAAAGCCTAACTCTAAAATTTCAAAACTTAGAAGCCTGTCGCGATGTAGCGTAACGATAACAATCGAATAACCATTAGATCACATATAAATATATATAAGTAACAGATAATAAACAGATATATAAAATAGGAATTCATATAAATAAACACAACGTAGTTCCGTGATACAAAGGATATCCGAAAAAGGTACAACTGACTCATTGTTCATAACTGAAATGAAAAGTACAAGAAAGGAAAGTACAACTCAATTACTGAACCCTACAGGCTAAACCCGACTCCAGTTAAGGTCACCTAACTGACCTTAGTCTGACTAACTATCCTAGGACTCGTACTGTACTAACAGTTAATGAGGCATTAAGACTAGACACCACAACTGACCTCTGCACCCCTACGGCGGAGGGAATGTCCTGGCGAAGTACCAGTTCACCAGATCGTCGTCTGATGAACCATCACTAGCCGATCCGCTGGTGACACATCCATACCCAATCGAAGCGCTACCAGAGGAACTACCAGACGAGTGGTGGCTAGAAGGTCCAGAGCCGACGCTAGCACTCTCTTGCTCCGATCCGTAGGAAGCGTCAGATATATAAACGTCGTAGCCACCGGGGTAATCGTCACCAACAAGGTAGGGCTCCTCAGGGTCACCCTCTAGCTCTGCCTCCGGATCAATCCTCTCGACGGAAGGCTCGTCGTCACTAGCCGGGGAAGAAGGAGAGGGAGGAGTAGGAGGTGCCACTCTACGGCGGGGAAACAGACTACGATATCATCGCGCATCCGTCATAGGAGTACGCGGAACAGGATGCACGGGTCCCGGAGCAGGTAATGGTGTAAGCGAGGGTAACGGAGTACGAGGAGAGTGCTCACGCTCACAATGGTAGCTCCCATTGGAGCCTGACGAGACACACAAACTCGGCGAGCCAGCTGGGCGAGGAGGACGAGGTGCAGAAGGCCGCATTGTAGAGAGAGAGAGAGAGAAGAGAAGTCCTACGTAGTGTAAGAATAAAGGGGTGAGAACCTAAGGTTCCCAGCTCGTTGTATCACGAGGGCAACTACTGTATCTTAGGGGCTGACGTCAAGTAGAATATCAAGTAGCAAGTAGTCAAGTAGGAATAACAGAAATAAATCACACACAAACAATATAATGCAATCACACACAAATGCAACCCACAATATGATGCATGCCTGGTCCTAATGCAGGCCATGAGCTCATGCGTCGGCTTACTTCCCGCACCTGACGATTACTGGGGGATAAACCCCAGTATGGTTCACTTCGTCGAATGTCGTGGACCCAGTCCAAAGTGGCTATGTTCCCAGAACATGAAATCAATAATGTACCCCAGGTACTATTGCCAAGTCAAGGTGAGGATCCCGTCACCAACAATAATCAAAATACGGCAAACTGACACCCAGCCCTTGCGTTCCCAAATACATTAGAGCCTTGTATTCTTCCTCCGGTTCTCTCTCTTGAACCGTTAGCCGGATTTGGATGTAGCCGGAATTATCCCTCGGTCTACATGTCTTAGTTGAACCAACCGGTCTAACAGTGACCCAAGTCCGATAAAATCGATACTTGGTCGATGCTAAACCATTCCATTTGAAGGGATTCAACCGGTCCAGAGCCATGAACCATTCCCAAGAAAGAAACCTGGTTCGATCGTTTTGTCCCATACCAAGCCGACCAATCCGAATCGGAATCAACCGTCACATCTAAGGTTATTTATATTCACACCTTGGGATATTATTATTACTATGATATTTTATGTATTTTATTGTGCCCTCATCATTCGTAACTCAGCTCATATCATTATTGATAATCTTAGCTTCCAGTTTAGTCTCTTTATCCTTTAACACCATAGCAGTTTAACCGGTTCTCCTTCCAAACTCCTATATAATGTTTTCTTGGTGTCTTTTAGTATTTTATGATATTCCAGCAGCCATTACATCTCACATATATTATATATTTCCACTTGTTAAGATTTATTTGCAATTTCCATCATTTTCTAATTTTGGAGTTTTAATTTCTAGCTTTTCGGTTTTAACTTAGCTTACTATAAATTATGTGTCTTTTTCATGTTTTAGTATTTTTGCCTCAAACCAGCACCAATATTTCTCTAAAATATATTTTTATTTACCATTAAATCAGTTTTAATTAATACTTAGTTTTTAGGACCATTTTACCCTTATTACTTTCTCTTATTTTTCGATTTAACCTAGTTTACTAAATAATGTGTAACTTTTTCATTTTAAGTCCTTTCAAGCTCAAAATAGTTTTATTTTTCTCTTAACATATTCATTTATATGTGATAAAAACAGTTTTATAAAAAGATTTTTTTTAATGACGAAAATGCCCTTTTTAACCCTTACCCGGTTCGGTTATTACTAGTTAAAGTAATTAATTTATTTACCTAAGGTAACTTTATTATTTTAAGGTGAAATTTTATATTTAGACTACTTAGACACTTATTAAACCCCCATATAAACAGTTTTGAAAATATTTTTATAAAAAGACACCTTTACCCCTTTTTACCTAGTCTTTACTTACTAGTTTATTACTAATTTACCACCTAGTCTTAATCTTTTAAGTTATTAACCAAAAACACTTATATCAGACATCATTTTGAAGATCTTATTTCTGTAAACATAATTAAACCATTTATTTTTACCATTTTTCCCTTAGTTCATAAAAACATTATTTTTAATACTTTAATCTTTTAACCGATTTTAGTGACTTAAGTTTTATGAAATCTTTGTCCCAAGAGTGATAACCTCTCGGCCCTTAATCCATAATATCTTATAGTGTCAAAATTCAAATTTTGATCATTAAAATACTCTCTTAAGGAGTAACATATAAATCGGCCAAAGGCCTCATTTTCATGATATCATTTTCAAACTTTTACACAAGCATTTTCATGGCACATTTCAATCAAACAAGCAAGCATTCATAACACATATCACATATAGCACATTTAGCACATATTAGCTAATCTAAGCCTAACCCCTTACCTTAGGGTGAAGCTCACTTTAAACCACCAAAAAGCTTTTCAAACCACCAACAAGCAAGAGCATCCTAGCTTCTCCTTTGCACTTGTTCCAACCGTGTTCTTAGACTTCAAAAGCTAGCATTTTTTTTTAAAACAAGAAAACATGAGCCATGGAGGACACTTAGGGTTTCGGGTATTGAAGAGAAAAAAAAGAGCTTAATTACCTTTGATAAAATGAAAGAAAACTTGAAGAAATAAGGGTGATGATTTCGGCCAAGAAGAGTAGAAGTGACCTAGTCATGAAAGAAAATACAAGAGATCTTTAGTTCATCTTATGAGTTGTTTGGATGAACTAGGGTTTGCACATACCTTGAAGTTTATGAAGAAAGAAGAAGTAGATGATGAAGAGATGATGATAAGAAGCTTGTGATGAGAATAAGGGTGATGAAATGATCTTGGTTCGACGGTGGTGTGGTGGATGTTCTTCAATGTTCTTGAAGAATGATCATCAAGTTCATGTTGTGTTCTTGAAGGCTATTAGTGTTTGATCTTTAAAGTGATGAGAGAGGTAGTTAAAAAGGTGTTTTTGTGAGTTAAATTTCTGGAAATACTTTGAACAAAGAGAGAGAGAGGGTTCGGACAAGGCAAAGAAAATTGAGAGCAAATGTGAGATGTTTGAAGTAGTAAATTGTTTGTACGAAGGTAAAATGAATTAGTGGTGTGGTTAATAGATTAATTGAATGAGGATTAGGGCTAGGGGGAGGGGTAGCTTCGAGTATCAAGAGAAAAGAAGGGGAGTTCATTGGCTTTGCATTACTTGAGGCCATGCAACCAATAGGAGGAAAAAAGGTGGTAAGAAAAAGTAATATTATTTTATTCATGGTAACTTTTTTATGAGTATATATCAAGTAAAGCTAATTACCTTGGGTAATTATTTTATTTTTGGTCATTCTAAGGCTAAAGTACTCGAACAAGTGCTTCCATGCTCATTTACGAATTTCGAAAATTTTCGTTTTCGAAATTACGCGCGTTTTAGTAAAAACCGATAAAACCGTGCCCTAAGGCAAAAAGTGTAGCTCTAACTCATCCATACCATTCTAACATCATCATCATCATTGCCCAAACCACTATTCATCATCAATCATCATATAATTCAATCAAGCGCAATCGAAATCATCTGTTTCTAACGTTTCGGCCAAAACCGTGGCCTAAGAAAAGCGTAGCACAAAAGCGGGTTCTTACATTCTACCCTCCTTAAAAGAATTTTGTCCTCAAAATTCACTACACAAAGAGCTCAGGAAAATCATTACGCATAGCAAATTCTAACTCCCAGTTGAAGTCTTCTACTCCATCCCAGTTCCAAGCAACCTTCACTAACGGCACATCTTTTCCTCTCAGCACATTCGTGCTTCGATCCCCGATCCTAGCAGGCGATACTGGTATAGTAAGGTTATCTCGAACCTGAACCGTCTCAACGGTTAGGACATGACTCGGATCGGGAATGTATCTCTTAAGCTGGGATATATGAAAGACATCATGTATATCGGACAAGGCGGGAGGAAGGGCTAACTGGTAAGCAAGCGTACCTATTCTCTTTAGAATCTCAAAAGGTCCTACATATCTAGGACTCAACTTCTTAGGCTTTATACTACGTCCCACACTAGTGGTCAGTGTTACCTTAAGAAAAACATGGTCGCCTACTTCGAATTCTAATGGCTTCCTCGTCTTATCAGCATAACTCTTCTGCCTACTTTGAGCAGTCTGGATCCTAGACTGTATCCTCTTTATCTGCTCGGTGGTGTCATGAATGACTTCCGGACCAACCCCTTTTGATGCTTCTCCCTCGTCCCAGCATAACGGCGACTGACACTTTCTTGCATACTGCGCTTCATAAGGAGCCATCCCTATGCTCGAGTGGTAGCTGTTATTATAGGCAAACTCTACAAGAGGCAAGTCCTTATCCCACGAGTTCTTGCGGTCTAGAGCACAGGCCCTTATCATATCTTCTAACGTCTGAATTGTCCTTTCCGATTGTCCATCGGTCTGCGGGTGATATGCCGTACTTAGACGAAGCTCGGTGCCGGAAGATTTGTTAAGCGCCTCCCAAAAGCGAGATGTGAAACGAGGATCTCGATCTAACACGATGCTTGACGGCACTCCATGTAGCCTGACTATCTCATCTATGTACAACTGCGTCATTCTCTCCATGGCGTAATCCATCCTGATCGGAAGGAAGTGAGCAGACTTAGTCAATCTGTCCACAATAACCCAGATGGCTTCATGCCCTTTCACCGTCCTCGAGAGTCCACACACCATGTCCATGGTGATGTCTTCCCATTTCCACTTCGGTATCTCTAAGGGTTGGAGTTTTCCCGACGGCTTTTGATGCTCGATCTTCACCTTCTGGCATACTAGACATCTCGACACGTAAGTTTCCACATCCCTTCAGCTGTCAATAATCTATGCACAGCCTCATGCTTCCGTCATTCTTCTTTACCAATAAAACCGGAGCTCCCCAAGGCGGAGCACTAGGACGAACGAAATTCTTCTCCATTAGCTCTTCCAGTTGAGCCTTCAACTCTCGCAACTTTAAGGGGGACATACGATACGGTGCCACCGACACGGGACCAGTTCCTGGCACTAAGTCTATGGCAAACTCCACTTCTCGTGCTGGAAGGAAGTATGGGATATCTTCGGGAAACACACTAGGATACTCTCTCACAACAGGGATCCGCGCAAGATCCTGTTCAAGCTCAATCGAGCTTGCCGACAGAAGGATAAATCCTTTATCATCACCTCTGGGGCTAGACACATCAACGGAGTTTAGGTAGCATTCTACAGCTATGGTAGGGATTCCTGCCAGGCCTCGAGGTACGACCCAAGCAGTCTTATGGTAGCAATCGAGGAAAACTCGGTTTCTAGACAACCAATCAAGACCCAAGATGACGTCTTGACCAGTTAAGGGAAGGCAGATCAAACTATGCACAAACTTCCTACCCATAATGTCAATCACGACATTCCTACAAACTTGCTGGGTAAAAGCACTCTGCGAGGCAGGGGTATGAACAGCCAGAGAGAAACCAAGCGATTCGAGAGTCAACCCAATACGTGAAACAACGAGATCGGATAGGAAAGAATGGGTAGCACCAGAATCATAGAGGACAGATAGCTTCTCTCCGCAGATATGACACTCTCCATTAATCAGAGTCGCTTCACGATGCAATGTCTGAGGAATAGGCTCTGTAGAGGTCATAGAGCAAACAGGGAGATCGTTATTCGTTTGAGCCCTAGCTTCAGTACGTCTGCTAGTTGCCATCTTTAAGTAAAGCACCAACACCGGACGATCTACATCAAGGTGATCAGTCTCAACATGTCAGGTCTAGTGTTAATAGTGCTAAAAAATACAACTAAACAAACTATCATGTTCATGTGCATCAACTGGATGCCTATAGACATGACGGACACACAGAGATATGCAACGTAGCATAATCAGTCCACCCCCAGGCTTAAAAAGGATAAACGGCTCTGATACCAAACTGTAACACATCGACTTTCAGTATGTCATGATCACACCTACGGCCGAAGATGTCACTAAAAACCTAACTCTAAAATTTCAAAACTTACAAGCCCGTCGGGATGTAGCGTAACAGTAACAATCGAATAACCATCAGATCACATATAAATATATATAAGTAACAAATAATCAACAGATATACAAAACAGGAATTCATATAAATAAAACACAACGTAGTTCCATGATACAAAGGATATCCCAAAAAGGTACAACTAACTCATTGTTCATAAATGAAATGAAAAGTACAAGAAAGGAAAGTACAACTCAATGACTGAACCCTACAGGCTAAACCCGATCCCAGTTAAGGTCACCTAACTGAGCTTAGCCTGACTAACTATCCTAGGCCTCGTACTGTACTAACAGTTCATGAGGCACTAAGACTAGACTCCATAACTAACATATGCACCCCTACGGGGGAGGGAATGTCCCGGCGAAGTATCGGTTCACCAGATCGTCGTTTGATGAACCATCACTAGTCGATCCGCTGGTGACAGATCCATACCCAATCGAAGCGCTACCAGAGGAACTGCTAGACAGGTGGTGGCTAGAAGGTCCAGAGCCGACGCTAGCACTCTCTTGCTCCGATCCGTAGGAAGCGTCAGATAAATAAACGTTGTAGCCACCGAGGTAATCGTCGCCAACAAGGTAGGGCTCCTTAGGGTCACCCTCTAGCTCTGCCTCCGGATCAATCCTCTCGACGGAAGGCTCGTCGTCACTAGGCGGGGGAGAAGGAGAGGGAGGAGTAGGAGGTGCCACTCTACGGCGGGGAAACAGACTACGATATCGTCGCGCATCCGTCATAGGAGTATGCGGAACAGGATGCACGGGTCCCGGAGCAGGTAGTGGTGTAAGCAGAGGTAACAGAGTAAGAGGAGAGCGCTCACGCTGATGATGGTAGCTCCCGCTAGAGCCTGACGAGACAGACGAACTCGGCGAGCTAGCTGGGCGAGGAGGATGAGGTGCAGAAGGCCGCATCGTAGAGAGAAGAGAGAGAGAAGATAAGTGATGCATTAGCATCTTTAATGATTTCTTTAACCAAATCATGCTCAATTCCTTAATTTATTTGTTTTATAAGTTCATAAATTAGTAAAAATACTTGTAAATAGTTTATTATTGAATAAAGTTGGTACTTTGATGAGTTTGTTGGCTAATTTCAGGAAAAATAGCTAAAGGAGCAAGAAAACAAGAGAAATCAGCATTCAAGCCAAAGTCCAAGCGCCGATGATATTTTCCAGCATGACCTTTGCTCACTAAATTGAGAATATCTTGAGCTACAAGACTCCAAATGATCTGATTCTAATTGCATTGGAAAGCTTACGTCCGGGGCTTCGATTTGGTATATAAATGTCTATGGTTTACAATTGATTTGAGCCTGGAACAACCCTGGGGATGTTGCAATAGAAGAACCAGCACTCAGGTGCCCAAACCAGCGCCCAGGCGCCCAGCAGCAGCTCCAGCGCCCAGACAAGCACCATTCTGGCGCCTAGGCGCCCAAACTCAGCACCAAGACACCAAAATCAGCATCACACTTGCCTGTTTCAGTGCCTTGAATCATGCTTGATGATTTTTGAAGTTTATATATGATATATGTTAATTCTAGATACTTGTTAGTGATTATGTAAGCTTGAGTTGCAGATTTTTCAGAGGCAAGTGTTGTGGCAGCAACTTGCTCGATTTTCTAGCAGTAAAATACTCCACTAAATTGAGTCAAACTATTTTTCCCTGACTCTTTAAGATGTCTAAAACATCCCAGTAAAATTTCAGAATTTTTCGACACATAGTTTAGAAGTTATGAATTTTTCGAGTTAAGTGGTTTTCAGCAAAACTGGTACTGTCCGAAATTCAGAACAGCAACTTATAAATTGAATATATCATAATCTATAAAGGATTTTGGTATGGGGCCAAAACGGGAAGTTTTGGATGTGAGTTAAGAACTTTTCTGCAAAATTTCATGGTTATCCAACACTTGTAGAATTTTATAAAAATAAATTATTGAGACTGGTTTCTGGCCGGTAAAACTGGTTTGGTTAAAATCTTTGCAGTCTGAAAAAAAAGGAACGTTTTAGTATGTGAGTCCCCTGTAATTCTGTAAAATGTCATAACATTTGAGTGAGTTTATAATTTTTAAAATAATTTTTATCTACCACAATTCAGTAGTGCTATTCGCAGAAAACTCTTTTAACTCAATTACTTTGCGAAAATTACTGCGAACAATTCGAAGACTCAAATGTCATGGGACCAAATGGAGACACTTAATTGAGGTGTCTAATATCAGGGATTAAAAGGATTTGATGTCAATTTGAAAGGTTGATTTTATACGAATTTTCTAAGTCACTGTGTTTTTACCGCAAAGTTGATTTATTTTTGGACCAAACTGACAGCTGCTGCCCGAACTGGAACCAACTCATAATCATTGATGTTTAAACATTTTAAAGTTCAAAAATACTTGAGGAAAAGAGTCAAAATTCAATAGTTAGTAATTTGGTAACTTTAGTTATGTTTTAGAAACAAAAGAATGGTAAAAATAGGTAAATAATCTAATTTTTGTCATAACACTAGTAAAATAGTAAAAACATAATTTTAAGATGTTAAAAATGATTTTAGATAGTAAAAAGAAATTTAAAATGAAATTTAGAAGCTTTTGGGCTAAAATCGAGAATTTAGTAAAATTAGGGGTTAAAATATAAATAAGGCAAAGTTTGGGGATAAAATGTAAATGTGGTTAAGTTAAGTATCAAACCATGATTAATATAAAGTTTAAGGGCTTAAAATGAAAATCTTAAAATATTAGGGGTTAAAGTGTAAATATAAAGAGTTAGGTTACTAGTTAAGTAAAACTAGGAACTTAAAATAAATAAAAGTGAAATTAATAGCTTTAATAAAAACATTTATGAATATAATCTTATAATTTTAAGAATAATAAAATAGTTATATAACCATAAATTAATCTTAATAAAATTTATATTTAGTTTAAGAATAGTAATAGATGACATTTAAATCCGAGAAAAGTGTACACCGTAACTAAGTGTTAATATAACTAAGGATAATATAGTAATTTCATTTTAAGAAAAAAGTAAGTATAAGAATGACTAAGATACCATAATGCAAGGTGAGAAAATAATGGATGACAAAAGAGAATCCCCATAAAGATAACGGCCAGCTAATAAGAAAGGTGAATGGATCGGTTGAATGGATTTATAAATGAAAAACGGTTATATGTTGTGCTTAGCAAGGATGGTGATATCGTCCCGCTTGCTCAGAGCTACTGAAACTTTGTGGGGGTGGTGGTTTCGTCCCGCCCACAGTAAGGATGGTGGTTTTGTCTCGCTCACAGTTTGATGAATACGGCCTCAGTGAGGACGGCGATACGTAACGCTCACTGATGGACCATAAAGAGTACAGCCACAGTGAGGACGGCGATACGTAACGCTCATTGTTGGACTGGAAAGATGACTTTCTCATGAGGACGGCGATACGTAACGCTCAGGCAGGAAGTGATTTCTGAAGTAGGGATGGCGATACGTAACGCCTATTTGAGAGATGTTGTCAGGTTCTTGGTGATAACCGACACATGAGCTCATGACCAAGACTAGGATCAGGCATGCATCATATTGGTTGACGCATTTGCATTTGTTTGTGCTTGTGCATATCTCTGTGTTGTGATTTGTGAATCTTTGTGCATATTCTGTGATTCCATATTGTCTGCGTTTTTGTAGAAGTCTATGGTGAAGTGAATATGAGTTTTAGAATCTAAGGTAGAAGTGATAAGCTTATAGCCTAGAGAAAAGACAGTGACAGACCGAGACGTTAGAAACAGTAGAACCGAGTTGTGATTAGTTGTCCCCTCAGATCCCCTTGCTGGGAACCTTAGGTTCTCACCCCTTTCCCTTCATGTTTCCTACAGGAGCTGCTGGTGACGGCATTACGGGCCTACGTTAGTGCTGGTTTCTGCGGAATACATACTAGGAGTAGAAGATGTGGTGGAGACAGACTTCTGCGATTGTATACACAGCTAGTTTCGTTGACGGGTTCTTAGTAGTAGTAGTAGTCGTCCCCTCGCTATAGTATATGTCCTAGAGGGTTAGGATTTTACTGCTTTCTAGTCTGACGTATAGGTATTTGAGATCCCTGCATGGATCAGGTTGTACGATATATATATATATATATATGATACTTATTATATGTGTCTAAGATGCTATGATGATGTATGACTTTTTGATATATATTGTAGTAATGTGAAATGATATGTATTTTGTGATTAAATTATGTCTCGTGTTATTCTTTCGATATCGATTATTAAAGACGTCCTAATAATTCACGGAGATTTACGACGGGCTTATAAAATAATATATAGGATTAGAGTCAAGAGTCGTAACAACCTAGCTCTTAGCATTGGTCATGACGTGCTAAAAGTTGGGTCTTTACATGGTTCGTTTCCTTTAGGTGACAGTTCATCCAATCTGGGATCGGTAGTGATCATGGGGACGCACAGTATTTCAATCCGTGGCCGGGTACTCTTTTATTCATTGTTGTTTTTACCTTGCTTTCTTGTGCTCTCAAACAATCAACTGCAAACAACCCCGATATTTTCTCGACCGAAAACAAACCTTAGTTTCTGCTTCATAGGGAGAACGACCCGGGTCCAGTACTCAGTATTTAGAGATGGCAATGGGTATCCGTGGGGGCGGGTACCACTACCTTCGCCCCCATCCCCGTTTATAAATTGTCCCCCACCCCCACCCTATATCCGTCACGGGTCCCCGTTTATAAATCCCCGCGGATTTGGTGGATATCCGCGGATATCCATGGATATTAATTTTTAACAAAATAATTTAAAAATAACACAAATATATTAAACTTTAGTATAATTAAATAAAATTTAACATATTAAAATACAAATTTAATACTCACGTAGACATAAAATCTCAAACATATAAAATAAAATAAAAATATGTTTCTAATATATGAATAAAATCTAACTTTTATCCATATATATAGGGACAAATATGTAATTGCAATCTTGGCGGGGATTTCGCGGGTACCCATGGGGCGGGTACCTCTATCCCCATGCCCGTCCCCGTTTATTCGTGGGGATGGATATCCGTCCTAGTGGGGATTTCGCGGGTCCCCATTAGCCTCCCCGTCACGGGTAATTAAGGCGGGTACCCGCTGATGTGGGGATTTTTGCCATCCCTATCAATATTTTCAAACTTGGTTGCACCTCTGTGACTCTTCTTTCTAAACTTGCATCAAAGGCCTTGACGACGGGCCGACGATCACTAATATATTAGGAGTACGAGTAGGTCGGGTAGGTTAGACTGTTTTCCATATTCATGAAAAAAGTTAGTTTTTTAGGCTTATTTGCTATGTTTTATAATTATATTTTTATTCTTTGAAATACCTTATAATATATTATATTGATTATATTTTTAGAATAAATGTAATTTTTAGAAATATATTTACTTTGTCATAATGGAATAAGCGAAAAATATTAACTCCATATTCATCTTAGATGAAATTTTGTTTTTTAACATAACTATTTGATGTCCAATAAATAATATAAGTACTTACATGATACCAAGCAAGATTTTATCTAATGAATGATTTTTGAAATTCGTTGAAATGAAGAGGCAATTAAATTATTCAAAATAATATAATAATCCTAAATAATGCTTTGCGACACTAAGAGTTTTCTTTTTATATTGATCAATACGATCTATGGAAGGAATATTTTTATTCTAGTAAAAGATTGTGTAATAAAATAACGACGACAAGTTTTGGAAAGGTGGCTAATTCAAATAAGAATTAAATAAATAAAAGAAGTTCAAATTTTGATTTAATACATACTCTAATTAATGAAAAAATATTTCAACATGCAAATTTTGGATTCAAAATTAGAAATATTTCAAGGAAAAATTAATATTTTTCATCAGAAAATATTTACTAGAAAAAAGTACTATTTCAAAAAAATGTTGAATAATATTTTTTTCTGATTTGACAAAAAAAAATTAGCACATACTCTAAATAATCAGAAAAATCCTAGTCGCAATGGACAATACTTCACCATGCAAATATTTTATCATACAAATTTCATCACCATGCTTCTCAAGTCCCGACTATTTGTTAAAGTTGATAAGGTAACATAAGATTTGCATTAATTAATAGTATAATATTTGAGAAATACACTACATTAATTTTTTAACTATAACAAGTTTACCATGTCACATATAATTTTTTTCAAAATAATAAATAAGTCTAGATAACACTTTGGAACACCAAGAGTTATTTATTTATTTATTCTGGTAAAGTAGCTTTCAATATAGGTAATATATTCAAATTACCAAGCAAGGAATATTCACATTCTAGAATCATAAGTTATATTACAACATTAACCATAATTCTAAGACTCTATAAAATCTAAGTATGTGATAAATTATCATTGCAAGATAAATAGACGGAAAAAAAGAAAAAAAGAAGAGAGAGATCTATGGCTAGAAATAGCATCATCACATATATACTAATAATGCTCATAATTGGAGCAGTTATTTGTTATGTTGTTGTTGAAATCCACAATGATATTCCTGAATTACCGTTGACTATGTCTTATTATGTTGCAAATAATTCTAAACTACATGCATGTATAAAAGAGTGCAAGAAAAAATTTCCTACAAGATCAAAAGTGTTCAAGGATTGTCAAAGAAAATGTATTGAGCAGTTTTCGTCAAAACCTAACTGATGGTATGTTAAGTACATAAATTGTTGTATCTTATATACAAAAAAGTAGAACATGACCATAATAATAATAATAAGGTAAATAATACCAAACTCCATCAAAATTAAAGGATAAATTACTACGTATGGTGTGTTTGTTTCATTTTTATTGTTTCACGTGGGGCGACTATGTATGATTAAACTTAACTCTTCATTTAACTTTAGTTATGCTAATCTAACTTATTAACTATATAGTTGGATTTTATAAACAACTAAAATTCTTAACTAAGTCTTATTTTATAATTTTTATTTCTCTTAACTCACATTTATTTTTTTTCAAAAGAACAGGAAGGCATTATATCAGCTTCACTCTTCTTTATTCTTAGAGTTCTTCGTTCTTGAAACCCTAGCCGTCAACCACCACTATTTTCAATGCAACTTGAATACGATACGTAAATTCCTATTGAAAATAAGGCTAAAACAAAAGAATCATGAACCTGAAATTTCATTTTAATTCAAATTTGTTATGGATCGGCCCAATAAGGCCCAATTCATTAAATCAATAATCCACTTACTTGGTCCATAAGTCAAGGATCAAGCTAAAAGATAAAAGATCAAGCTAAAAGAGGAAAGATTCGATGAGATTATGAAGAGATCCCATCCGAATCTTAATCACCCGCTACTATATAAGCAGGGGGCAACACCCCCTCAAGGTACGCATTCTCTAAACCCTAACCTCCCATATTAGCCCTAGAATACTCATAATCCTAATTCTGGGATTCTAGTGTTATTCTTCCATCATATCAATCACCTTCTTCAGATCCAGCCATCGGACTCTTCCGAGTGCTTCCCTTCGGAAGGAACACTTTCTCTCTCTCTCATTCTCACTGTCTACTTCCTCTCACGACTAAGGTCTATTGGATCATTGTTCGGTACATCTGTGCGTAACATTGGCGCCGTCTGTGCGGACTAGACTTTAGAATCGAGTTTTGAGACGAAAGCTGAACCTCCAAGCCAAAGATGGTGAACACCCAACTCAAAGATAACGTCGCAAACGAAAACATCCCGCAGCCTACCCCCGAGAAGGGGATAATCCCCTCAGGTCAGAACGTTCAACAATTGGAAGCCGCCCTGAGAGAGCTCCTCGAGAGACAAACTCGGGATGCGGAAGTCGCAGCTGAAGCGATGAAAATGGCAGAGGCTATGGCAGCTAAGCAGCAAGCTTTGCTGGAAGAGGCTGAAAAGCGTGACCAAGAGTTGAAAGAAAAACTCCGCAATAGGCTCACGTACTCAGACGATGACGAAGTGGTGGCTGACTCGTGCTCCCGTACATGGAAGCCATCGGCAGTGGCCGGAACCCTGCCAGCGAGAGAGAACCGCAAACATCCCTTCTCACTCGCCATCCTCTCGAAAGAGCTCCCCAAGAAATTCAAGTATCCCACGGATATGGAGCCATATGATGGAAGCAGCGACCCAAAGCATCACCTAGATGCCTTTGACAACAGAATGGTGCTCCTGAATGCTTCGGACGCTACGAAGTGCAAAGCCTTTTCCGTGACCTTTAAAAAGGATATGCTGACATGGTTCAACTATCTAGCTCCCGAAAGTATCAAGAACTTCTCCGACTTGTCTGGAGGTTTTCTAAAAAACTTCACCACTAGGAGAAGGTTACCAAAAACCTGCCTGAACCTTTACTCAATCGTGCAAAAGCCGGAAGAATCCCTGCGGGACTACTTGGACTGCTTTAACTCTGAATGCACTCAGATTAAAGGTCTCGAGTGTCAAGCAACCCTCATGGCGTTGGTTAAAGGCCTTAGAGAGGACACCCCATTCCTTAAAAGTCTTACCAAGAGGCCACCCAAAACTATAGAGGAAATTCAAGAGAGATCTCATGATTACTTGCAGCAAGAGGAGGGAA